>JAABKJ010007545.1:240892756-240908168 GCA_011634705.1 Andricus grossulariae | reverse complement strand
TCGGGTCGGTGACTTCCAATTTGATGTCAAAATAAAAAAATAAAAAATGGTGAATCCAGTATGTTCAACATAATTTTCAATTCATTAGATATTTGTATGAAACTTGGTCAACGAAGTTTTTAATATCTCTGGCATCGAATTGATTTAAATTAAAATTATAGAAATTTTAAAGACGATAAATATATTATTTATAAGTAACATATAATCTAGTATCAAGTGATATTCAAAAAGACTGCATAGATTTTTTTACTAAAAAATGTGATTTTTTCTATGCTGTCTGGTTGAATATTAACTTTTGTAATGAAAATTCAACTGTTTTGTAAAACATTCGTCTTTTTGATTTAGAAATTCACGAAGTTGAGAGAAAATTCAACTATTCGGTCGAAAATTCAAATTTTTGTTGTTGAAAATTCATATTTTGGGGTTGAAAATTCGACTGGTTTATGAAAAAATTGGCTTTTCTAAATTGGAAACTATTGTTTTTCAATAAAAGTGTAACTATTCCATTGTGGTTAGAAAGTGATCTTTTTTAGATGAAAAATTCCACTATTTGGTTGAAAATTCGTCTTTTTGGGAAAACATTAACCTCCTTGGTTGGAAAATCAACTATTTGGTTGAAAATTAATGCCTTTTGTTAAAAAATTGTCTTTCTTCAGTAGAAAATCAATTTTTTTGGTTTTATCAAAAATTACAATATTTTTTGTTGAAATATCAACTATTATAGTTTTTATTGAAAATTCATATTTTTAGGTTGAAAATTAAACTTCTTGGTTAAAAGTTGAACGAAATTCTTAAAAATTCATTTTTTGGTTGAAGATTCATAATTTTAGTAAAAAATCCATCTCTTTGGGTGAAAATTGAACTACTTTGTGAAAACTTGCCTTTTTGGGTTAAAAATTATTTTTTAAACTTAAAATTGAACTATTTGATTGCAAATTACCTTTTTTGTTAAAACTTCATATTTTTGGTTTGAAAATTAAACTATTTTGTACAGAAAATTCCTCGTTTAGCCTTGAAAAAATCAACAATTTGCAAGAAAATTCAACTATGTGGTAAAAAATTCAACTGTTTTGTAGAAGATTAGTTTTTGTATTGAAAATAAATATTTTTTAAATGAAAATTTAACTATTCTATTTTTACTTAATATTTTTTGTTAGTTAAGAAATTTAACTATTTGGTTTAAAATGTATGCAGTTTGTTGAAAATTTGTCTTTTTTGGTAAAAAATTAATCTTCTTGGCTTGAAATTAACTATTTGGTTTTATGCATTTTGTGGAAAATTTCTTTTTTGGGTTAAAAACAAATTTTTTTAAACTTGAAATTGAACTATTTGATTGAAAATTAACTTTTTTGTTGAAACTTCATATTTTCGGTTTGAAAATTCAACTATTTTGAGCAGAAAATTCATCTTTTGTCTTGAAAATTCAACAGTTTTGGAGAAAACTCAACTGTTTTGTAGAAGATTCGTTTCTTTTTATTTGCACAATCAATTTTTTTTATTGAAAATTTAAATATTCTATTTTTGTTTCAAAATTGATCTTTTTAGTTTAAAAATTCAACTGTTTGTTGAAATTTATGTAATTCTTTTAAAAATTTGTTTCTTTTGGAAACAAATTGTATGGTAAATTTTATTGAAAATTTATTGTAGAAAATCAATCTTCTTGGTCGAAAATTCGACTGTTTCATGAAAAAATTGGCTTTTATAAATTGGAAATCATTATTTTTTAATAAAAACTTAATTATTACATTTTCTGTTAAAAAGTGATCTTTTTTAGACGAAAAATTCAACTATTTGGTTGAAAATTCGTCTTTTTGGCAAAAAATTAACCTTCTTGGTTGAATATTCAACTATTTGGTTAAAAATTAATGCATTTTGTTGAATTTTTTTTTTTAGTAGAAAATCAATTTTTTTTGGTTAAGATTGCACAGCTTGGTTGAAAAGTAATCTTTTTTTGTTAAGGATTAAACTACTTTGTTGAAATTTCGGCGTTTTTTGTTAAATTCAATTGTATTTTATCAAAAATTAAAATCTTTTTTGTTGAAATATCAACTTTTATATTTTTTTATTGAAAATTCATCTTTTTCGGTTGAAAATTCAACTTCTTGGTTAAAAGTTGAACTACATTCTTAAAAATTAATTTTTTTGGTTAACGATTCATAATTTTAGTAAAAAATCCATCTATTTGGCTAAAAATTGAACTACTTTGTGGAAACTTCCCTTTTTGGGGTATAAATTAATTGTTTAACTTAAAATTGAACTATTTGATTGAAAATTAACTTTTTTGTTAAAACTTCATATTTTCGGGTTGAAAATTCTACTGTTTTGTATAGAGAATTCCTCTTTTTTAGTCTTGGAAATTCAACAATTTGAAAGAAAATTCAATTATGTGGTAGAAAATTCAACTATTTTGTAGAAGATTAGTTTTTGTACTGAAAATTAATGTTTTTAAATGAAATTTTAAATATTATACTTTTGTTGGCATTTTTTTTTAATTAAGAAATTTCACTATTTTGTTGAAAATTGGTCTTTTTCGGTAAAAAATGTATCTTCTTGGTCGAAAATTCAACTATTTGGTTAGAAATTTATGTATTTTGTGGAAATTTTATTTTTTGGGTTAGGAACTAATTTTTTTAAACATAGAATTGAAGTATTCGATTGAAAATTAACTTTTTTGTTAAACTTCATATTTCCGGATTGAAAATTCCACTATTTTGAACAGAAAATTCATCTTTTGGCTTGAAAATTCAACATTTTGGAAGAAAACTCAACTATTTCGTAGAAGATTCGTTTCTTTTTATATTCACAATTAATTCTTTTTGTATGAAAATTTAATTATTTCATTTTGGTTTAAAAATTGATCTTTTCAGGTTAAGAATTCAACTGTTTGTTGAAATTTATGTCATTTTTTTGAAAAATTGTTTCTTCTGGTAGAAAATTAATCTTCTTGGTTGAAAACTTATCTTTTTGGTTAAAAATGTAATTATTTAATTAAAAATTTAAATGTTTTTTAGAGAGCTCGTTTTTAACGAAATTAAACAAATTTTCAATCGCCCCTATCTGGATCCGCCTTGAAATGAAAATGAAATCATAACTAATAAAATGAATGATGAAAGAAAAAAAAATTGAAACTCATACGCAATTCGAACCAATCTTCAGCAGTCTTTTTTTTCTTTGAAGAGTTGAAGAAAGAAATAAAAACAAAATTCGAAACAATTTTAAAGTAAATGGCTAATTAATTTCTAATTTTCCGGCTTAAATTATTAAAATAAATTCCTAGAAATAGAAATTTCTTACCCCCGGAGCTGGAATGTCTTCCTCATCAAAGAAAGATTTCTTTTTCCTTAAAGGTCTTTTTTTCATCTGCAGCGACGAAATATTTTCTTGAATTCCCTTCGAACCACTTGCTTTTTTCGGAGTAGGAAATTGCGGATCAGAATGAAATAAATTCTGATAATCTGCTTTTGAACTCGTGCGAAGAAGGGGTGAAAATACGGTCACAAGCATTCTCCGAGATTGCAAAAAAACAATCCCGGCATTACGCAAATGATTAACATTCATACATACAGTAGATTTCATCAACAATCGCTGACAAGTCACAACAAGCATTTTTGTGAATTTATGTTAATTACATATAAAGAATTCATGAAATACGCAATTGAAAATTTTAGGTTAGGAGTTGTCGGTGCGATACATGTGCTTTTGATTATGTCACATTTGTGTTGACACTGGCTGTTCTATATTTTCGAAAACGCAGGAATGTTCCAATCGTGGTATTCACTGCCTTAAAATGAATAATAAATCCAATTCTTTGATAAGAAGCGTATTATTTTCCGGTGCACTTTTCAGGTAACCTCAAAAGCTGTCAAAAACATTTAAAAACACTGGCGTAGATGGCGCTGCAATCGTTTTAATTTGAATATTTAAAAATTTGAAAAAATTTACTTTTAAAAATGAGTACAGACCACCCTACTAGACAATTGAAATTACTTATTTTATTTATAATTGAATTTTAAAATGATCGTTTCGAAGCTTTTTCAACTAAAAAATGTTCATCTATTAAGAATTAAGTTTCGCAAGTTGAAAAAAATGCTTCAAAAACTTAAAATATTTGAAAAAATTAAAAAATTGACTAAAATTTGAACTTTTATTTTTATGGAACACTCTACTATACAATTAAAATTGTTCATTTTATTCATACGTGGATTTAAAATCAATCTTTTTAAACTTTCTCAACTTAAAAATGTTCAAATATACTATTACTTAGTTTTTCAATTTGAAAAAAATGCATGGTTAATTTTATTTATACGTGGATTTGAAATTAATCTTTTTGAAACTTTTGCATCTTGAAAATGTTCCACTACTAAGAATTAAGTTTTGCAATTAAAAAAAAAATCTTTAAAAACTTTAAATATTTAAAAACTTTAACAATTTAAAAATTGACTAAATTTGAACTTTAATTTTTATGGACCACCTTACCACACAATTGAAATTATTTATTTTGTTTATAATTGAATTTGATATTAATCTTTTTAAACTTTCTCAACTTAAAAATGTTCAAATATACTATTACTTAGTTTTTCAATTTGAAAAAAATGCATTGTTAATTTTATTTATACGTGGATTTGAAATTAATCTTTTTGAAACTTTTGCATCTTGAAAATGTTCAACTACTAATAATTAAGTTTTGCAATTTAAAAAAAAAAAAATCTTTAAAAACTTTAAAAATTTAAAAATTGACTAAATTTGAACTTTAATTTTTATGGAACACCTCACTATACAATTGAAATTATTTATTTTATTTATATTTAAATTTTTAATTAATCTTTTTGAAACTTTTGCAACCTAAAAATGTTCTACTACTAAGAACTAAGTTTTGCAATTTGAAAAAAATACTTTTAAAACTTTGAATAATGAAAAAGTTAAAATATTTGAACTTTAATTTGTATGTTCCACCCTACTATATAATTGAAATTATCCATATTACTTATAATGGAATTTTAAAATGACCGTTTTGAAACGTTTTCAACTAAAAAATGTTCATCTGTTAAGAATTAAGTTTCGCAAGTTGAAAAAATGCTTCAGAAACTTAAAATATTTTAAAAAATTGACTAAATTTGAACTTTAATTTTTATGAACCGCCCTACTATACAATTGAAATAATTCATTTTATTCATAAGTGGATTCAAAATTAATCTTTTTCGAAACATTTGCAAATTGAAATTGCTCAATTACTAAGAATGAATATTAATATTTTTAAACTTTTCAACTTAAAAATATTGAACTGTACTATTACTTACTTTTACAATTAGAAAAATGCATTTAAAGCTTTGAATACTTGAAAAAAAATTTAATTGACTCAAACATTAACTAAATTAAAACTTTAATTTTTATGGACCACCCCACTATACAATTGAAATTATTAATTTTATTTATAATTAAATTTTACATTCATCATTTTGAAACTTTTTCAACCTAAAAATATTCAACTACAAAGAACTAAGTTTTGGAATTTAAAAAAAATACTTTTAAAACTTTGAATTAAAAAATTTGAACTTTAATTTTGTATGGACCACCCTACTATATAATTGAAATTATTTATAATGGAATTTTTAAATTATCTTTTTGAAACTTTTTAACTTAAAACTGTTCACCTATTAAGAATTAAGTTTCGCAAGTTGAAAAAAATGCTTAAAAAACTTAAAATATTTAAAAAATGTAAAAATTGACTAAATTTGAACATTTATTTTTATGGAACACCCTACTATACAATTGAAATTATTTATTTTATTTATAATTGAATTTCAGATTAATCTTTTTGAAACTTTTTCAAATTAAAAATGTGCAACTACTAAGAATTAAGTTTTTCAATTTGAACAAATGCTTCTATAACTTTGAATATTGAGAAAATAAAAAAATTTGACTAAAAAATTGTCCAAACTGAAACTTTAATTTTTATGGACCCCCCTATTATACAATTGAAATGATTCATTTTATTTATAAGTGGATTTTAAAATTATCGTTTTGAAAATTTTTCAACTTAAAAATTTTCATCTATTAAGAATTAAGTTTCGCAAGTTGAAAAAAATGCTCATAAAACCTAAAATATATAAAAAATGTAAAAATTGACTAAAATCGAACTTTAATTGTTATGGACCACCCTACTATACAACTCAAATTATTCATTTTATTTATGCGTGACTTTGAAATTAATATTTCTGAAACTTTTGCAACTTAAAAATGTTCAACTACTAAGAATTAAGTTGTGCAATTTAAAAAAAAATCTTTTAAAACTTTAAATATTAAACAAATTTAAAAATTGACTAAATTTGAATTTTCATTTTTATGGACCACCCTACTATAAAATTGAAATTATTCATTTTATTTATAACTGAATTTCATATTAATTTTTTTGCAACTTTTTCAAACTAAAAATGTTCAATCTGCTAAGAATTACATTTAGCAATTTGTCAAAAATGGTTTCAAAACTTTGAATATAAAAAAAAAATAATTAATTGACTCAAATATTGACTAAATTCAAATTTAATTTTGATGGACCACCCTACTATACAATTGAAATTATTTATTTTATTTATAATTAAATTTGATATTAATCTTTTTAAACTTTCTCAGCTTAAAAATGTTCATCTATACTATTACTTAGTTTTGAACTTTGAAAAAAATGCATTTAAAGCTTTGAATACTTGAAAAAAATGTAATTGACTCAAAAAATTGACTAAATTTGAACTTCAATTTTTATGGACCACCCCACTATCAATTTAAAATTGTCTAATTATAAAGCATAAATTAGAAATGATGGAATTTTTAATCTCCTCAATTAAAAGTTGAAACTAAGTAGAGGGCTGGTGAGAAAAATGTAAAAAAATTGTTTAGTCGCAATAAAAAGAACAGGTATACGATTTACATATTGACAAATTTGGAAAAAATTGGAAGAAGTTCATATTCTACTTCAATAAGTTTTTCACCGGTCCAATTTTATATTTTCTTATTGTTATTTAAAAAGACGATCGATCTTCTAAATATGAGTTTTATTATTAGACCAGCAGAAAATGCGTTTCGGCAATTTTATAATTTCGAGAATTTTTTAATTCGGAAAGTTTACAGTGTCGGGAAATTTATTTTTCGGGATTTTTCAATCGTCCCGAATTTTCCAGATCGAATATTTTATAATTCACCAATTTTCTGTCGGGAATTTCATTATTCGGGAATTTTCCAATTCGGGAATTTTATTATTGGGAAATTTTATTATGCGGGAATTTTATTATTCAACAATTTTTCAGTGTCGGGAATTTTAATTTTCAGAATTTGTCAGTCCTCCCATAATATAGATAAATTATGTAAATATAAATTTTAGGAATAAAATTTATTTTTTGTAATTTAAAAAGTTGTTTAATAATGTCAAAAATTAGGATTTAAAGCCGAAAATTAAAAAGTAAAATGACCCTTTCTTGACCATTTAATGCAGTTTAAAATTAAAATTTCGAATTCAGCGTTTAAAATGGAAGAATTTGAAATATTGTGAACCTTTAAAGTTTAATTATTCTAAAAACTATGAAAATTAGATACTTTCTAATTGAAAACTTTCCAAATTAATAGTTAATTAAATTTAAAAATAATTAAAATTATAAAATCAAATAAAAATTAATAATAATAATAATACAGAAAACAAAGAAAGAGCGTATACTCAATAAATCATGTCTAGTTAATATTAAAAAAATATACAGTGAAGTCTCACTAAATTTAAGTCTTAAAATTATCGAATCGTTACGTTTCGCGGCGCTTAAAACAATCGAGACTTCACTGTATATACAAAATCCGAGAAAATAATCTGTACAATATTTTGGTAATTGAGAATCGTACATTTTTTATTTCCTTATTTGCCAAGCAAACTTTACATATACAATTCATTCTTCTTGCATATTTCAGATTCGATGGATGTCACTAACTTCTGTGTTCTATCGTAGCAAAGTATTAAAATATTACATAATCCTGATCCTGCATTTCAAACTGTGATTGAATCCGCTGCTCATAAAAATCAGTTAAGCTCTCAGTAATCTAATCAGTCTGTTCAATTCAATAAAATCACCTCATGCGAAAGCAAAACTCTCAAACAGCCTAAAAGCGTTACTCAAAACTTTTTAAAAATCGTTTAAAAAGTTTTATTTTCTTATTTCTGCTCGAAAATCACTAGTCCTTAAGTAATTTCCTCAAAAATTCCACATTTTTCTCGGTAATACCAACTGTAAAACCCGAAGAGTAACTGCAAATCTGCAAATTTGGTCCAGAAGTAAACAAGTGTGCTTGTTAATTTTTTAATGAAAAATGTTCGAACATCTTTTTTTGTTCAATTCTACAGATAATTAAATAGACAGGATCGTGTCCAGATGCATGACGTTCACCCATTTTCCTAAGCTATGTACATGATTATCTCGAATGCCGTTACTCATACTCACAGTCTAACTTCTTTGCATTCTTCTGTTTCTCGTATATAAATCGAACATTATTATACAATTAGTGACTATCTTCTGATGGTCCAGAGAGGATCTAACTGGCTCAATGGATCCACGACGACGTCAGGCTTCTCCTGCGAGGTCGAGGAAATACTCTGTGGCGTATTTGGTCTGGCTGCTGAGGTAGGCTGACCTCCTATATTATATTTAAATAGTACAGAAGTTTCAGTTATGAATTTCAATGTGACCGATTCCATATGGAATCGGGCAATCTGACCCTGATAATGTCACGGAATCGTTTGGCGCTGAAATATATTGTTTTCCAAGGCAAAATATGAGACACGTATTTTTTGTTTTTCAACACCAACATTTTTTCACGAACTTAGAGCTGCTTCAGGGTGCCTACAAAAATCATGAACAAAAATTCCCTGACAATTTCAGGTTTTTTACAGGTATCTCAAGATTTTACCAGGCAGAATTTGTTATAATATCGAGCCATTCAAGTATTTCGTATTTTTTCAAATAATCGAATCGGAATACGTATATCATTTCGCATATTTAACATGTTAATATTTTGAATGAAAGATATTTTCCAGGTGAGTAGACACCTGTAAAACAGGGGAAATGAGGAGATTTTTCACGAAAATAGGGAAATAGTGAAATTAATGTGGGTATGTACTATAATATTAAATCCAATTAAAATGCTTCAAATTCCTAACATTTCAAGTCAAAATATTGCATTTTGAATCAAATAGGTGCATTTTTAACCAAATAATTTAAGTTTCAACGAAAAATATTTATTTTGTACCAAAAAAGATGAAGTTTAAAAAAAAATAAATGTATTTTCAAACAAATATAGTTGAGTTTTCATTATAAAAAATAAGTTGGCAATAAAAATGGAATAGCTCAAATTCCAGTTAAAAAATTAATTTTTAACCAAAAAATAATAATTTTCAACAATATAGTTCTATCTTCAACGAAAATGATAAATTTTTAACCAAAATGATGATTCTCCAATTGGAATAGTTGAATTTTCAACCAAAAAGATGAATTTTCAACAAGAAACTTGGATTTTCAACTAGATCAGTTAAATTTTCAGTTTAAAAATTAATTTTCAACAAGTAAAAAAAAAGGTTGAATTTTCAACCAAAATGATGAATCTTCAACTGGAATAGTTGAAATTTTAGCCAAAAAGATTAATTTTCAACTAAAATGATGAATTTTAAACTGGAATATAGTTGAATTTTCAACCAAAAAGGTGAATTTTGAACCAAGAAGAGTAATTTTCAACGAAAAACGTGAATTTTCAACAAAAAAAGAAAAATTTTTAACCAAAAATTGAACAGTTAAATTTTCAGTTAAAAAAATTAATTTTCAAAAAAAATTCTCAACAAAATAAGTTCCATTTTCAACCAAAATGATGAATCTTCAACTGGAATAGTTCAATTTTCAACTAGATAGATTAATTATCAACTGGAATAGTTGAATTTTTAACAAGAAAGATGAGTTTTCAACCAAGAAGGTTAATTTTCTACAAAAAAAAAAAACGAATTTTCAACAAAAAACGTGAATATCTAACGAAAAAAGATCAAGTTTCCATCAAAAATTTAATAGTTAATTTTTCAGTTGAAACCATTTTATCTTCAACTAAATAGATGAATTTTGAACTAAAATAATGGAATATTCAACTAGATTAGTTAAATTTACAGTTTAAAAATTAATTTTCAACCAAAAAAACAAACCAATTTTCATTAAAATAGTTAATTTTTTTGTTAAAATAGTTGATTGAAAAAAATTAATTTAAAAAAAAAACGAAATTCCTACAGAATATTTAAATTTTCAACCAAAGAGATGAATTTTTTACTGTAATAATGAATCTTCAACCAAAATAATGATTTTTCAACCAAAAATATAAATAAATATTCAACTGTAAAAGTACACTATTTGAAATATTCTGAACTTTACGAAGTTTGTAACTGAATTATTCGAAATTTTAACGGAATTTTCGTAAATTTAGCCTTAACTTACGAGAAAAGTTTCGTAATTTTCTGTTACATGCAAGGGCATAAAATTTCCATTAATCGAAACGTAAAATTGGTTTATCACAAGTTTCGGATTTCGTAATTGTAACTAAAAATTACGAAATTTGTAACTGAATTTTCCTTAAATTATCTGAAGAAACTTGTAATTTAATTTTCCTGAAATCATAATTTTTGGAAAATTATCATCGGGATGAAATAACTACCGCAAATCCCGAATTATGAAAAATACCGAAACAGATCATTTCCGAAAAATATCAACAACAACAAAAACTGCCGACAATGTTCATTACCGAAATTGAAACATTTCGAAAGTAAAAGTTAACGAAACTGAAAAAATTCAGAAAATCCCAATTGACGAAACGATGAAATTCCAAAAATTACATAATTCCCGAAATTTTGAAACTCGAATGATCAAAATCCCAACATTTCAAATTTATGGAATTAAATAATTTCCTAGCATGTACACTCCTGAGACACTCCGCGGATGAAGTTGAAATATCGGGATTTTGAAAATTCTGGTTTCAAAAATTAAAAAATGTGATATTTCTGAATTTTCCTAGTTTCATTAACTTTTACTTTTAGAATATTCCAATTTTTCTACTGAATATTTTAGGTAGTTTTATTTTTTTCGGTAATTAGAAATTTCGCAAATTTTCTAGACAGAATATTTCCCTGATATTACTATGAGTCTGACAAATAATTAAGGGTAAAATTAAAGATGATCTTTTTTATAAAATCCAATTTTTAGTTTTTTCGATAAATATAAGCTATTTTATCATTTTTAAAAACTTTAAAATTTCTTTAAGGAATTTGAAATAATGTACACTTCCATACAAGCTGCCGTAAAGCAAATTAAATGATGTCAATTTGTTCCAAGATACAACTTTTCAAAGAAAATTTTCGTTCACTTTATCATAATTCACCTAAATATACAAGAAGCCCTAAGTTCGTGAAAAAAATTTGTTGGTGAAAAACAAAAGATACGTGTCTCATATTTTGCGTTTGAAAAACAATATATTTCTTTCAGACAGGACTTGACATTGATATAAGAAGCAATCCTTTACCTTGCTGTGAAGCAATACCATGCTGCATACCCGCTGCAAAATTGTGAAGAAAATCATCTGATGGATGACAATGTTGTGTCTTTCTCATCGCCTTTCCTTTCTTCATTTCCTCGAAACTTTCAAAAGTCGGCCGCGTTGATGACAAAATTCCTCCTATGTAATCAATAATCAAATAAATATAATAATATTGCACTATTTAAACAAACTAATACATGATGTCTGGTAAAATCCTGGAAAAAATGCCCTACAATTTCAGGTTTTTCCCAGGTGTCTCAAGATTTTGCCCGGTAACTTTATCAAAGTCATAGTAATTTCTTAACAGTAAAAGTTTCTAGGGATTTAATAAATATGTTTAATTTAGAAAGTTTTGAAAAATTATATTACAGATATTCTTAAATATCCCATCATCATCATCAAATAATTAAATAAATAAATAATAATAAAAACATAATCATTTCTGGAATTTGTTCCCAAAGTCCATGAATTTGAATAATAATTAAAACAAATTTTTATTTTATCTCCACATACTTAAAATTTAGTGCAAATTTAAAATATTAATATTTTGAATTAAAGATATTTTCTAAATGAGTAGAAACCTTGTAAAAAGCTTGTAAATAGGAAAATATATTCTTTTGAGTACGCTTGAAACGCTTTAAATCCCTATATTTTAAAGTAAAAATATTACATTTTCAACAATATAGACGAACTTTGACCAAAATAGTTGAATTTTCTACCAAAAAAATAAGAATTTTCAACAAAATACATGCATTTTCACCCAAATAGTTGAATTTTCAACTAAAGAAGATCAATTTTCAACCAAAAAGTTGGAAATTTGAATATTAAATTTTCAGTAAAGAAAAATTTCAACAAAATAGTTAAATTTTGAACCAAAAAGAGATGAATTTTCAAACAAAATTATGAATCTTCTTCATCAAATAGTGGCATTTTCAACTAAAAAGATTAATTTTCAATTAAATGAAGATAAATTTTCAACAACAAAAATAGTTAAAACTTCAGATAAAAAAATCAATTGTTCAACAACAAAAAAACGAATTTTTAAGAAATTATTTAAATTTTGAACCAAAAAGAGATGAATTCTCAATAAAAATTATGAATCTTCTACCAAAAAAATTCATTTTTAACAAAAGAGTTTAACTTTTAACCAAGTAGTGGAACTTTCAACCAAAAAGAATAATTTTCTACCAAAAAAGGAAAAAAACGAATTTTCAACAGCATATTTAAATTTGCAACCAAAGGGATGAATTTTCAATAAAAATTATGAATCTTCAACCAAAAAAATGAATTATCAACAAAGTAGTTCAATTTTCAAACAAACTCATGTATTTTGAACCAAAATGATGAATTTTCAACTGAAATTGTTTAATTTTGAACTAAAGAGATGAATTTTCAACTAAAATTATGAATCTTTAACTGGAATAGTTGAATTTCCAACTAAAAAGATAAATTCTCAATCAAAAAGATAAATTTTTCACCTTAAAAGACGAATTTTTAACAAAATACAAATATTTTCAACAAAATAGTTCAATTTCAACCAAAGAGATGAATTTTCAACAAAAACATGAATTTTCGACTCAATAAAGATAAATTTTAAACCAAAAATTAAAAAATTAATTTTTCTGTTCAAAATTGAATAGTTAAATTTTCAGTTCAAAATATTAATTTTCAACAAAAACGAATTTTCCTCTCAATAAAGATCAATTTTCAGCCAACAATTAAAAAATTAAGTTTTCTGTTCAAATCTTCAAAAATCTAAATTTAGTTTTTTATTTTTCGAAATATTTTCCATTTTTAAATTAAGTTTGGATCTTCTCAAAATTTGTAAGTATTTCTTAAACTAATTCAAAATTTTTTCACATCGATAATTGATCAATTATTATTTTTGCATAAAAATTCAATAATTTCACTTACATATTAAAAATTTGTTAGATAGAACAATTAAAATCGTAACGTTCAAACTTTTAATTTAACACTCTGAAATATTAACGATTCAAGGCTTTCAGTTTAAAATTCTTTAGTTTTTAATATTTGATTTATAATTGCTCATTTTCACTGAAAATTAAAATATTGCTAAATATTCCAAAAAATGTCTTCCTTAATTAAAAAATGTCAAATTAGATCGCGGTTAAAAATGGAATATTTTAGATTGAAACAATATTTGAATAGGATTTGGAATTTCAAGTATTTCAAAGAATTTTAATCAAATTTGAGAAATTTAAGAATTTCGAAGGATGTCCAAAGATTTAAAGGATTTTAAAATATTTCGAGAAATCCGTAAGAGTTTGGAAGGATTTTCGAAGATTTTCAAATATTTCAAAGGATTTTACGGGATTTCATAGATTTGCCAAAATTTTAAAGGATTTTATGGAATTTCAAACGATTCTCAGAGACTTTAAGGTATTTTAAGAAATTATCAAGGATTCAAAGGCATTTCCAAATATTTCTAAGTATTTCAAAGAATTTCAATAAAATTTTAAAAATTTAAGGATTTCGAAGAATTTCCAAGGGTTTTAAGGATTTAAAAGTATTTCAAGAAATCCGTAAGGGCTTGGAAGGATTTTCGAAGATTTTCAAATATTTCAAAGGATTTTACGGGATTTCATAGATTGGCCAAGATTTCAAAGGATTTTATGGAATTTCAAATGATTCTTCAAGAAACATTAAGTTTTGAAGGATCTTCAGATACTGACGAAGTTTTATAGATTTGCAAAAATTTTAAAGGATTTCATGGGATTTCAAGCAATTCTTCAAGAAACATTAAAAGATATAAAGAAATTCTGAAGGACTTAAACAGATTTCTAAGTATTTCAAAAAATTTTACGGGATTTTAGGTAAATTTGATAGTTTTTAAAGGAATTCCAGAAATCCCTAAGGATTTGGAAGGATTTCCAAAGATTTCAAAAGATTTTACGGGATTACAAGCGATTTTTATGGATTTTAGAGGATTTAAGATATTTACAAGGATTTCAGAGTTTTAAAAAAATTTTCAAGGATTTTATGGAATATGAAGCATTAAAGGATTTTAAAAAATTCGGAAAGATTTGAAGGTATTCTTAAGTATTTCAAAAGATTGGACGGGATTTTAGGTGAATTTTACAGTCTTTAAAATATTTCAAGAAATCCCTAAAGATAGGAAAGGATTTCAAGAAATCCCTAAAGATAGGAAAGGATTTCAAAAAATCCCTGAGGATATGAAAGGATTTCAAGAAAGCCCTAAGGTTATGGAAGGTTTCTAAAGATTTTAAAGGATTTTACGGGATTGCAAGCGATTTTTATGGATTTTAGAGGATCTTCAGATATTTACAAGGCTTTTATAGATTTGCAAAAAATTTAATGGATTTTATGGAATTTCAAGCGATTCTTCGAGGAACATTAAAGAATTTAAAGAAATTCTGAAGGATTTGAACAGATTTATTAGTATATCAAAAAATTTCACTCGATTTTAGGTGAATTTTACAGTTTTTAAAGGATTTCCAGAAATCCCTAAAGATATGAAAGGACTTCAAGAAATCCCTAAAGATGTGAAAGGATTTCAAGAAATCCCTAAGGATTTAGAAGGATTTCAAGAAATCCCTAAGGATTTGGAAGGATTTCAAGAAATCCCTAAGGATTTGGAAGGATTTTAAGAAATCCCTAAGGATTTGGAAGGTTTGCAAAGATTTTCAAGGATTTTATGGGATTAGAAGCGATTTTTATGGATTTCAAAGGGTCTTCAGATATTTACAAAGATTTCATAGATTTGAAAAAATTTTAATGGATTTCATGGAATTTCAAGCAGTTCTTCAAGGAACATTAAAGGATTTTAAAAAATTCTGAAGGA
>JAABKJ010007545.1:240857167-240892656 GCA_011634705.1 Andricus grossulariae | reverse complement strand
TTTTCAAGGATCTTAGGATATTTACAAGGATTTCATAGATTTGCAAAAATTTTAATGGATTTCATGGAATTTCAAGCAGTTCTTCAAGGAACATTAAAGGATTTTAAAAAATTCTGAAGGATTTGGTCATATTCCTAAGTATTTCAAAAGATTTTACGGGATTTTAGGTAAATTTTACAGTTTTTAAAGGATTTCCAGAAATCCCTAAGGATTTGGAATAAGGATGTCCAAAGATTTCAAAAGATTTTAAGGGATTGCAAGCGATTTTTAGGGATTTCAAAATACTGTACAGGATTACAAGCTATTTTTATTGATTTTCAAGGATCTTAGGATATTTACAAGGATTTCATAGATTTGCAAAAATTTTAATGGATTTCATGGAATTTCAAGCGATTTTTCAAGAAACATTAAAGGAATTAAAGCAATTCTAAAAGAATTGAACAGATTCTTAAGGATTTTAAAAGATTCAACGGGATTTTAGGTAAATTTGACATTTTTCAAAGGATTTCAAGAAATCCTTAAGAATTTGGAAAGATTTCCAAAGATTTTAAAGGATTTTACGGAATTACAAGCGATTTTTATGGATGTTAAAGGATCTTCTTCATTTGCAGGTTTTAAAGGATGACCAGAAATCTCTAAGGATTTGGAATAAGGATTTCCAAAGATTTCAAACGATTTTATGGGATTGCAAGCGATTTTTATGGATTTTCAAGGATCATAAGGTATTTACAAGAGTTTCATAGATTTGCAAAAATTGTTAAGGATTTCATGGAACTTCAAGCAATTCTTCAAGAAACATTAAAGGAATTAAAGGAATTCTAAAGGATTTGAACAGATTCTTAAGTATTTCAAAAGATTTTACGGGATTTTAGGCAAATTGTACAGTTTTTAAAGGATTTCAAGGAATCCCTAAGGACGTGGAAGGATTTCCAAAGATTTTACAGGATTTCACAGGATTACAAGCATTTTAATGGATTTGAAAGGATTTAAGATATATACAAGGATTTCATAGATTTGGAAAAATGTCAAAGGATTTCGAAGGATTTCAAGGGATTTCAACGGCTTTAAAGAAATTTCCAAAGATGTCAAAGGATTTTGAAGGATTTCAAGAAACTGTGAAACGTTTCCAAGGATTTTACGAAATTTTAGGAGATAATCAAGGATTTCATTTGCTTTTAAAGGATTGCTAAAGATTCCAAAGGATTTCAAAGAATTTCAAGGGTTCTCAGGGGACTTTCAATGATTTCAAAAGCTCTAGAAGGATTTTAAGAGACCACGAAAAATTTCCAAATATTTTTCTAAATTTTAAGGAATTCTATGAGCTTTTAAAGGATTTCAATCGCTTTTAAGGGATTACCAAAGATTTCAAAGGATTTTGAAGGATTTTAAAGTATTTCAAGGGCTTTCAAACGATTTCTAAGAATGCCAAAGGATTTTGTAGATTTCAATAGATAGTGAGAGATTTCAAAGGATTTTGCGAAATTTTAAGAGATTCTGAAGGATTTCAATTGCTTTAAAGAGATTCCTGAAGATATCAAAGGATTTTGAAGGATTTCAACGGGTTTCAGAGGATTTCCAATGATGTCAAAGGCTTTTGAAGGATTTCAAGAGACTGTGGAAAATTTCCAAGGATCTTACAAAATGTTGAGGACTTCTACGAGTTCATAAAGGATTTCAATCGCTTTTAAGGGATTACCAATGATTTCAGAGGATTTTAAGGATTTTAAGAGACTGCGAAAGATTTCCAAGTATTTTATGAAATTTTAAGAAATTCTGAGAGCTTTTAAAGGATTTTAATCGCTTTCAAGGGATTACCAAAGATTTCTAAGGATTTTAAAGGAAAGAGAGATTGTAAGAGACTGTGAAATGTTTCCAAGTATTTTACGAGATTTGAAGAAATTCTAAGAGTTTTTAAAGGATTTCATTGGCTTTCAAGGGATTTCTAAAGATTTCAAAGGGTTTGAAGGATTCCAATGATTTTCAGTGATTTCAACGATTTCAAAAGATTTAGAAGGATTTTAAGAGATTGCCAAAGATTTCCAAGTATTTTATGAAATTTTAAGAAATTCTAAGAGCTTTCAAAGGATTTCAATCACATTCAAGGGATTACCAAATATTTCAAAGGATTTTGAAGGATTTCAAGAGATTGTGAAAGATTTCCAAGGATTTTACGAAATTTCAAGAAATTTTAAAGGATTCCAATTCCTTTTAAGGGATTCCTAAAGATTTCAAAGGATTTCTACGGTTTTCAGGGGATTTCCATCGATGTCAAAAGATTTAGAAGAATTTTAAGAGACTGTGAAAGATTTTTAAGGATTTTACGAAATTCTAAGGAATTCTAAGAGTTTTTAAAGGATTTCAATCAATTTTAAGGGATTCCCAAATATTTCAAAGGTTTTGAAGGATTTCAACGATTTTCAGGGGATTTCCAGAAATATCAAAGGATTTTGAAGGATTGCAAGAGATTGTGAAAGATTTTCAAGGATTTTACGGAATTCTAAGAGATTTTGAAGGATTTCAAGAGATTGTGAAAGATTTCCAAGGATTTTTTCGACATTTTAGAATATTTTAAAGGATTCCAATTGCTTTTAAGGGATTCATAAAGATTTCAAAGGATTTCTACGGGTTTTAGGGGATTTCCAACGATTTCAAATGATTTAGAAGGATTTTAAGAGACTGCGAAAGATGTCCAAGTATTTTATGAAATATTAAGAAATTCTAAGAGCTTTTAAAGGATTTCAATCGCTTTCAAGGGATTACCAAAGATTTCTAAGGATTTCGAAGGATTTCCAGGATCTGAAAGATTTCCCAGTATTTTATGGAATTTGAAGAAATTCTAAGAGTTTTTGAAGGATTTCAATCGCTTTTAAGGGATTCCCAAAGATTTCAAAGGTCTTGAAGAATGTCAAGAGATTGTGAAAGATTTCCAAGGATTTTACGAAATTTTAAGAGATTTTAAATGATTCCAATTGCTTTTAAGGAATTCCTGAAGACTTCAAAGGATTTCTACGGGTTTCAGGGGATTTCCAAAGATATCAAAGGATTTTGAAGGATTTCAAGAGATTGTGAAAGATTTCCAAGGATTTTACGACATTTTAGGAAATTTTAAAGGATTCCAATTGCTTTTAAGGGATTCATAAAGATTTCAAAGGATTTCTACGGGTTTCAGGGGATTTCCAACGATTTCAAAAGATTTAGAAGGATTTTAAAAGACTGCGAAAGATTTCCAAGTATTTTATGAAATTTTAAGAAATTCTAAGAGCTTTTAAAGGATTTCAATCGCTTTCAAGGGATTACCAAAGATTTCTAAGGATTTTGAATGATTTCCAGAATCTGAAAGATTTCCCAGTATTTTATGGAATTTGAAGAAATTCTAAGAGTTTTTAAAGGATTTCAATCGCTTTTAAGGGATTCCCAAAGATTTCAAAGGTTTTGAAGAATTTCAAGAGATTGTGAAAGATTTCCAAGGATTTTACGAAATTTTAAGAGATTTTAAATGATTCCAATTGCTTTCAAGGAATTCCTGAGGACTTCAAAGGATTTCTACGGTTTTCAGGGGATTCCCAAAGATCGCAGAAAATTTAGAAGGATTTTAAGAGACTGTGAAATATTTCTAAGTATTTTACGAGATTTGAAGAAATTCGAAGAGTTTTTAAAGGATTTCATTGGCTTTTAAGGGATTCCCAAAGATTTCAAAGGGTTTGAAGGATTTCAACGATTTTCAGGGGATTTTCAAAGATATCAAAGGATTTTGAAGGATTTCAAGAGATTGTGAAAGATTTCCAAGGATTTTACGAAATTTTAAGAGATTTTAAAGGATTCCAATTCCTTTTAAGGGATTCATAAAGATTTCAAAGGATTTCTACGGTTTTCAGGGGATTTCCAACGATGTCAAAAGATTTAGAAGGATTTTAAGAGACTGTGAAAGGTTTTCAAGAATTTTATGAAATTTGAAGAAATTCCAAGAGTTTTTAAAGGATTTCAATGGCTTTCAAGGGATTCTTAAGATTTCAAAGGTTTTGAAGGATTTCAACGATTTTCAGGGGATTTCCAAAGATGTCGAAGGATTTTGAAGGATTTCAAGAGACTGTGAAAGATTTCCAAGGATTTTACGAAATTCTAAGAGATTTTAAAGGATTTAAATTGCTTTTAAGGGATTTCTGAAGATTTCAAAGGATTTCTACGTGTTTCAGGGGATTTCCAACGACGTCAAAAGATTTAGAAGGATTTTAAGGGACAGTGAAAGGTTTTCAAGAATTTTATGAAATCTGAAGAAATTCTAAGAGTTTTTAAAGGATTTCAATGGCTTTCAAGGGATTCTTAAGATCTCAAAGGTTTTGAATGATTTCAACGATCTTCAGAGGATATCCAAAGATGTCGAAGGATTTTGAAGGATTTCAAGAGACTGTGAAAGATTTCCAAGTATTTTACAGAATTTTATGGAATTCTGAGAGTTTTTAAAGGATTTCAATCGCTTCTAAGGGATTACCTAAGATTTCTAAGGATTTTGAAGGATTTCCAGAATCTGAAAGATTTCCAAGTATTTTACGAAATTTGAAGAAATCCTAAGAGTTTTGAAAGGATTTCAATCACTTTCAAGGTATTCACATAGATTTCAAAGGTTTTGAAGAATTTGAATGGTTTTCGGGAGATTACCAATAAGGTCAAAGGCTTTTGAAGGATTTCAAGAGAGTCCAAAGAATTTCTAAAGCTTTCAAAAAAATTTTACCGGATTTTTTAGATTTCCATGGATTTCTTTAGAATTCAAAAAATTTGAAGGGATTTCAAAATAATTGGAAATTTTTTACAAGATTTTAAGGCATTTCAAAATATTTCACCGGAATAAACAATTTTCGAGTTATATCGTGCTCTAACAGCTTTCAAGAAGTTTTCACGAGACTCCGAAGATTTCCAGGGATTTCTATAGATTCTAAAAAATTTAAAGGGTTTTCTAACAAATTTGTAAAAATTGTACATAAGTTTGGCTAGTCCCAAAATTTTGGGGACTATTCCATCCCCTTTTCCAGCTTCACCAATTTTCGGGCACAGCTAGACGCAGGGTTTTAAAAATTATCATCATTATTATTATACCATGAGAGGCGGTAAGGGGGGGGGGATAGATTTGTAGATTAATCTAGAATTCCCATATTATTTATTTAAATAACACGTTTGTTCCGCAACACTGCTCTGACCCAGGTAGCTGATCAATCTTTCTAGCAATCACCCCAGGCGAAGAGCTTCACAAAGTTCATCACTATCCAAGGTGTTTTGGATTCAAGAACTAATTATTTGAGATTGATGATGAATTCATATCGATAATTCGGAAAAATCGTATCTAGAATTTTGGGAATCGATTCTTGGGAATCGATTCTATATTCTCGAGAATCGTCCATCTCTAGTTTTGATCCCAGGAGGTTGATTGGTGGGCGGAATACTATCGGATATTTTCAGGAATATTCCCTCGAGGAAACAAGACTTCCTTACCGAAATCACTGAAGCGAAGAAGAATTCGCTGCGACTTTAGCGAATTGGTCTCGTTGGTATGCAGAGGTTCTTTCGAGAGAGGAACAAAAAGTTCAGCGGAAGAGATTGAACGGATGTGAATTGTAATAGTGAAGGGGAACCTTATCTTATAAAGTTTTATGCAATTTTTTTTTAAGGTTGTGGGAAGTATATCAGACATATTTTACTAATTATTATACATTTTTTATTAATAATTTTTCATAATTTTCACAATTTTCACATTTTTCAAAATTTTCACAGTTTTCACCATTTGTCCAGTTTTCACAATTTTCACAATTCTCACAATTTATGGGCGCTTTCCTATTTAAAGTAAAAATATTGCATTTTCGACCGAATAAATAATTTTTTAACCGAGTATTGAATTTTCAACCAAAAAGATGAATCTTCAAAAAATAAGATTAATTTTCTACCAGAAAAAAAAACTTTTCAACAATATACATACATATTTTTAACCAAAAAATTGAATTTTCAACGAAAAAGATTAATTTTCTACAAAAAAATTAATTTTCAAGAAAATACATAAATGTTTAAGAAAATAGTTCAATTTCAAACTAAGAAAGAAAGATTTTCAATCAAAACTTGGATAGTTAGATTTAGAGTTCAAAAAATTAATTTTCAACCGATAATTAAACGATTTTTTAACTAAATAGTTAAATTTTTAATAAAAAAAAGAATTTTTATGTCAAATTATGAATCTTTAACCAAAAAAATAATTTTTAACAAAGCAGTCCCACTTTTAAACAAGTTTAATTTTCAGCCAAAAAAGGTGGATTCTTAACTAAAAATATAATATTTGGTATTTCAACTAAAAAATATTTTTATTTTGAATCAATAATAGTTTAATTAAACAAAAAAGACGCACTTTTTAACAAAATAGTTAAATCCTCAACCAAAAAATATCAATTTTCGAAAATATGAAATTTTTACCAAATAGACCAATTTCCAAAGCAAAAAGATGAATTTTCTAGCCAGACAAATTTTTCACTCAAGACAGAAAAAAATGACAACTAACAAAATAGTGAAATTTTCGACCAAAAGGAATAATTTTTGTCTAAAATTATGAAAGTTTAAAAAAAATGAATTTTTCGAAAAGAAAATACAATTATCTGTAAAACAGACGAATTTTGAACCAAATATATAAATTATTAAGCAAAAAATTGAATTTTCAACTAAAAAAGATGAATTTTATACCAAAAAAGGTATAGTTAAATTCACAGTTGAAAAAACCAATTATTAACAAGAACAAAAACGATTTTTTAACACAATAGCTAATTTTTCAACCAAAAAAATTATTTATAATTTAAAATAATAAATATTTAACCAAATAAATCAATTTTTCACAACGTAGTTCCTTTTTTCAATTAAGCAATTGAATTTTCAACCAAAAAAGATTATGAATTTCGAACAAAAATGTAGAATTTTTAGCAAAATAGTTAAATCTTCAACTAAAAAAGTTAAATTTTCAAAATAAAAAGAAGAATTTTCTGTAAAACAGCTAAATTTTCAACCCAAAAATAATCATTTTCACTAAAATGGTTAAATTTTCAACTAGAAAGTTAAGTTTTTATCTAAAATTATAAAAATTTATTAAAAAAATTAATTATCTAACAAAAAGATGAATTCTCAACTTGCAAACATTTTTGAGCAAATAGTGGAATTTTCTATTGAAAAATATAAATTTTCAATCAGAAAGGGAATGGGTAAATTTAAAATTAAAAAAATTAATTTCAAGCCAAATAAAAAACGGATTTTGAACAAAATAATTAGGTTTTTAACCAAAAAGATTAATTTTTTTCTAAAATTATAAATTATTAATAACAAAAAATGAATTCTTAAGAAAGTAGTTGAATCCTCAACCTTAAAAAAAAGTGAATTTTCAACTAAAAAAGATTAATTTTCAGCAAAAAATGGAATAGATAAATTTTCAGTTAAAAAAAATAATTATTAACAAAAAAACAATTTTTAACAAAATAGTTATATTTTCAACCAAAAAGACGAATTTTCATCTAAAATTATAAATATGACTCAATATTTATTTTATATATTTATTTATTATTTTATATTCAACTTTTAATTATATTTTTATTTATATATAAATTTATATATATTTTTCATTCATATTTATTTATTTTATATTTAACTAAATTAAGTAAAAAATTATGTCACTATAGTCACTTTTTAAAATTAAAAGATCACTTTAGTCACTTTTTTCAATAAATGAACTCATGGCTTAACCACTATTGAATTCAGGATTATGTACCTATTACTGATTAAATTTTTTTTTGTTGAAATATCTGAAGTTATTTTTAACAAATTCAAGAAATTGTTTTTTTTTCTTTGTTTTTTTATTTCGATAATTTGAAGAGACTCCAAAGAATTTTAATTATTCTATGGTATTTTTCAAAATTCCAAATTTTAAGGAATTTTAAATATTTTAGGGTATTTTTAAAACTCCCAAGGGATCTGAGTTGTAAAAATTTGTAGGGAATTTAAAAAGATTCCAAGGATTTCTATAAGATTTATAAAGATTTCAAAAATTTTAAGGGATTTCAAAAACTCTGAAGGCATTTTAATAAATTTTCAATGATTTCACAAAATTTGTTTACAAGAATTGAGAAATTTCGTAAAAATATCAAAGATTTTCAATTTTTTTAAGTATTTCCAAAAATTTCAAAGAATTTTAAAGATTTCAACGTATTTTTAGAAATGCCAAAGAAATTTTAAAAGCTTTTCAAAGTTTTAAGGGATTTTAAAAGACTTCAAAGGATTTGAAATATTTAAGGATATTGTTGAAAATGAAAAAGTAATTTTTAACAGGAATTTTCAAGGGCCAAAAAAACTGCAAGGGGTTTAAAAGGATTTGCAATATTTTACGGCATTTCTGAAGATTCAAGGCAATTAAATTTTTTTTTTTAATTTCAAATATTTTAGGTAATTTCAAAATATTCTAAGAAATTTTAAACAGGTATCAATAATTTGAAAGGATTTCAAAGAATTTGAATGATTTTCGGGTATTTTCCAAAGTTTTAAAAAATTTTCATGAGATTTAAAAAGTTTGATGGGATTTCAAAATACTTTAAATATTTTAGAGTATTTTAAAATATTGCAAAAAATTTTTTATTGAGTTCAGTAATTTATTGGGATTTCAAAGGATTTAATATATTTTAGAGTATTTAAAAATATTCCAAGGTATTTCAAAAGATTTCAAAGGATTTGAAATATTTTAGCGAATTTTAAAAGATTTGAAGAATTTTTAAATTGATTTCAATATTTTAAAGGGATTTCAAAGGATTTAAAATATTGCAGAGTATTTCATAAGATTCCAATGAATTTTCAATTGATTTCATTAATTTAGTGAGATTTCAAAAGATTTAAAATATTTTTATTTTGAAAGATTCCAAGGCATTTCAAAATATTATAAAGGATTTAAAATATTCTAGGACATTTCAAAAGATTTCCAGGAATTTTCAGTTGATTTTAATAATTTAATGAAGTTTTAAAGAATTTGAAATATTTGAGTAAATTTTAAAAGATTCCAAGGAATTTCCAATTAATTTTGATAATTTGGTGAGACATCAAAGGATTTAAAAGATATTAGGAGATTTTAAAAGATTTCAAGGAATTTCAAAAGATTTCAAATGATCTGAAATATTTTAGGGTATTTCAAAAGATTCCAAGAATTTTTTATTGACTTCAATCATTTGAAGGGATTTCAAAGGATTTTAAATATTTTAGAGTATTTAAAAAGATTCCTAGGAATTTCAAAAGATTCCAAGAAATTTTCAACATATTTCATTAATTTCAAAGAATGTAAAATATTTTAGGGAATTTTAAAACATTCCAAGAAATTTTTAACAGATTTCAATAATTTTAAAGAATTTGGAAGATTTTCGGGTATTTTCAAAACTTCCAAGAAATTTTCAAGGGCTGAAAAAAATATTAAGGGATTGCAAAGGATTTTAAATATTTTAAAGTATTTCATAAGATTCCAATGAATATCAATTGATTTCATTAATTTAGTGGGATTTCAAAAGATTTGAAATATTTTATAGTATTTTGAAAGATTCCAAGACATTTCAAATAATTTCAAAGGATTTGAAATTTGTTAGTGAATTAAAAAAATTTCAAGGCATTTTTAAGACCTTCAAATAGTTTTAAAGGATTTCAAAAGATTATAAAAAATTTAAAATATTTTAGGGCATTTCAAAAGATTCCAAGGAATTTTCAATTGATTTCAATAATTAAATGAAGTTTTAAAGAATTTAAAATACTTGAGTAAATTTTGAAAGATTCCAAGAAATTTTTATTCATTCCAGTAATGGAATGGGATTTCAAAGGATTTGAAATATTTTAGTGAATTTTAAAAGCTTCCAATAATTTTGAAATTGATTTCAATAATTTGAAGGGAATTGAAAGGATTTGAAATATTTTAGGATATTTTAAAAGATTTCAAAGGATTTGAAATATGTTGGTGATTTTAAAAAAATTTCAAGATTTTTAAAATTTATTTCAATAATTTGAAGGGAAAAGGATTTGTAATATTTTGGTGAATTTTGAAGGATTCCAAGAATTTTGAAATTGATTTTAATAATTTGAAGTGAATTGGAAGGATCTCAAATATTTTTGGATTTTTGAAAGATTCCAAGTAATTTTTAATTATTGTATTTTAAAAGATTCCAAGAATTTTTTAATTTATTTCAATAATTTGAAGGGATTTCCAAGGATTTGAAATATTTTAGGGTATTTTGAAAGATTCCAAGTAATGTTGATTTACTGTAATTTGAAAGACTCAAAGGAATTTTGAATTGATATAAGTAATTTAATGAAATTTCAAAGGATTTGAAATATTTTAGTGAATTTTAAAAGATACCAAGAATTTTTTTAATGATTTCAATAATTGGAAGGGATTTTGAAGGATTTGAAATACTTTAGGGTTTTTAAAAAGGTTCCAAGGAATTTTTAATCAGAGTATTTTGAAAGATTTAAAGGAATTTTCAATTGATATAAGTAATTTGATGCTATTTCAAAGGATTTGGAATATTTTAGAGTATATTAAAAGATTCTAAAGCATTTTCAAAATATAAAAAAAATATAATAAGATTTCCAAGGATTTCAATGATTTTTGAAATTCTCAATACATTTTAATAAATTTTCCAGGATTTCAGGAGATATTGAATTTCATAAAATTTTACAGTATTTTATAATATTTTAATTCACTTGAAGGTATGGAGCAATTAACAGTATTTTACAGGTATCAAGTTGTATTAAAATTGTCTATTTTTTCAATTTCTTCCAATTCATTCGATTTAATGCACATTAGTCACTTTTAGTCACTTTTTGGTTTATAAATTATTCACTTTTGGTCACTTTTTCGGTTAAAATTTTTGCACGTTTCACACTTTTTCACAGAAAAATTTCGCTGACAATAATAAACAATAAATAATTATATAAATAAAAATTAAAAATTATTTTATTCCTTTCATATAAGATGATATTGTAGATTTCCATTTGATGTGTGGATTTCTCTTCTCGATTCGTTACCTTCTTCGATGATAATACAGATTTCTATCGATAAATGTGTTCAAAACAAAAGAAGTGCCCTGGTGAACATTTTTTTACAAAAAGTATCAAAAACTAAAACCATTTTTACAGGAATCTACAAATAAATGCAATAATTACAACCAAAATTACAGGAAAGTATAACTTTTTTCTATTATTGGGACGAATTTTGTACTTTTTTGTATTTTATTGTATATTGTTGTATTTCATTGTAGTTTTAATTTCCTACAAGAATTTACAAAAAAGTACAACTACAAGAATCTATAGGAATTCACATGTTATGCAGCTAAAAAGTTGTTCCTTTTCGACTTGGGGTGACAAATATTTAGAATATTGCAATGAGATCATTTTAAATTAAGATGTATACATGATCGCTACTACAAAATAACTTCTATGTTTAAACTTTAAAGGAATTGTAGAATATTCAAAGACAATAACGAATAATCGTTATTAAACAAAAAAAACCTTACGTTTGAAGTTTTTTGTTTTCAAATATAAAACAATCGATTGTACACCATATATGTAATTTAAAATTATTTCATTGCAATATTCTAAATATTTGTCATCCTAAGTCGAAAAAGAAAACTTTTTGACTGCAAAACCTATAAATTCCTGTAGATTCTTGTAGCTGTACTTTGTTCATAAATTCTTGTAGGAAATTAAAACTTCAATAAAATACAATATACAATAAAATACAAAAAAGTACAACATTCGTCAGAATAATAGAAAAAAGTTGTACTTTCCTCCTGTAATTTGGTTGTAATTTATTGTATTTATTTTTAGATTCCTGTAAAAATGGTTGTAGGTTTTTGTACTTTTCTATACAAATTTGTACACTTCTAAAATAAAATACGAGTATTTTTCGTAACGATTTGTAATTTTCTACAATAATTTGCGTAAAATTAAAAATGTTTTTTGACTGCAAACACCAATATTCAAAAAATGTAAAATTTTGTATTTTTCTGTAATACTTTGTAGATTTTTACAAGAAACTTTTAAAAAAACATTAATAAAAAGTAGTACAAATTTTTTAATTGTAGAAACTTATACTTTATTGTTTTTTTTTTCACTTTTCTACAAGAAAAAAATTAGCTATTTGTATTTATTTGTATTTTTTTGTTAAATTTGTTACATGTTATTACAGAAAAGTACATGTTTTAACAAAAAATTACAGTTGTAGAAATGTTGTACTTTCTTGTAAACATTTTTTTCCGCCAGGAAAAATTCTTCCAATTTAGAAAAACTTGCTATCCTAAATGTTCTCCCTTTCAACTCTATAAGTCTCAAAAATACAAAAATGTTCCTCTTCCAATTCAGAAAAATAATAAATCAAAATTTTCTTGCTTCTAAGTTGCTAGAATCTTAAAAACAAAACAAATGTCCCTCCTCCAATTCAGAAACAATCGAAATTTCCTCTATTCCAAAAAAACGTTAAAAACCAAAAATGACCATCTTCCAATTCCGAAAAAAGATTGAAAATAAAATGTATCCTTCTTCAACTCAATGAAAATACTAAAAAAATGGCCCTCTTCAAATCCAGAAAAAATGTTAAATGAACAATTCTTCACTTAACTCAATAAAAATGTTAAAAATAAAGAATTAGCCTCTTACAATTCAGAAAAAAGTTGAAACTAAAAAATTCTTCTTTTACACATTCAGAGAAACAATTATTAACATAATTTCCTCACTTCCAACTTCCAATTCAATAAAAATGTTCGAAACAAAAGAAGTGCTTATTCCAATTTAGAAAAATTTGATATCCAAAATGTCCTCCCTTCCAAATTGATAAAAATCTTAAAAATAAAAAAAGGTTTCTTTTTAAATTCAGAAAAAATTAAAACCAAAGTTTCCTCGCTTCCAAGTTGCTAAAAATCTTAAAAACCTAAAAAAATGTCCCTCATCCAATTAAAAAAAAATCGAAATATCCTTCTTTCCAACTCAATAAAATGTTTAAAAAAAAATTACCCTCTTCCAATTCAGAAAAAAATTCCTCCCTTAACTCAATAAAAATGTTAACAAGAAAAAAGGGCCTCTTCCATTTCAGAAAAAAATCTATACGAAAAGGTTCTCCTTTCCATCTCAATAATAATTTTTTTTTTTGAAATTATCTTTTCAAGTCATAAAATATTGAAAACCAAAATTTCCTCTTTTACGACTTGATAAAAATCTCAAAAAATTATAATATCCCGCTGCTAATTTAATAAAAAATAAAACTTCCTCCTTCCAAACTCAATAAAAATATTAAAAAGTAATGCTTCCAATACGAAAAAAAAAATTAAAATTGCAACGTTCAAAGTTTATATCTAGCATTTTGAAATTCTAATGATTCAAGGCTTTCTATTTCCAACAATTCAGTTTCAAATTTTACAGTTGTCTATATTTGCTTTATAATTTCTTATTTTAAAGAAACATTTAAATATTGTTGAATATTTTTTTTTATTAAAAAATTTCAAATTTAATGGGTTAAAAATAAAATATTTTAGGCTGAAACAATATTTGAATATGATTTGAAATTGAATGAGAACGTTTGTGAATCTATTAATTTGAAATTATTTTCAAATTGGAAATAGTTTATAAAGTTTCAATAGGACGTTTAAATTTGTTTAACTAATAAGGCTTTCGAATTGAAAAAGTTCAATTTTCAACGTTAAAATCTGTAAATTGTTTAATTTTGAACAGATTCACAATCGGCTTGTAAAATCAATTTTTGTTCAATTTTTAACACTTAAACTACAGTTTAGTCTTAACTAAATGATTTAATAATTGAAAAAGTTAACAATTGAAACTGACATTAAAACAAGTTAAATTCAAACTTACTTTAAATAGCATTATATCATGTGATATGAAATTTGTGATGTTTGAAATGATTGGATAGATTTTTCTTCTAAAAATTTGTAAAATTCCCAATCCAAAAATAAATGCAGTCATTTTCCGGGTTTTCTCGGTCTCGAATAATTTCCAGTCAAGCGGCCACTCTGTTTAGTTATTTTGATATCAAATGCTGAGTTTGATTTCAATTTTTCTTTCCTTTAATTTCAGAATCATCCGTTTATACTTTCTGTAAGAAGTACAAACATTTATCATTTGCTGAAAAATAATTTTTTCCCCGCAGCTGAACAGAAGAGAGACTTGGATTTTTTTACGAAAGAAGCATGCCTTAAGCTGAAAAAGTACTGCGATCGCGATCTCAATTTCATAAAAAATTTTCAGGATTTGAAATTGAGGAACTGAAATTGTTTGGAGAAATGCCTACTCATTTCTTTCACTCCCTATGTTGCTATAATAAGGTGCTTTTAACGTTCTGAAAGAAATCTTAATGTTTTTATTTTATTGGCTGCTTGACAACAAAGTTTTCATTTCATAAAAACTTATTAATAAAATAAGTTAATTTTTAATTAGAATACAACGAGAACTCAAATGCGGTTTTATCCCTAATACATATGTATATTTTTACTACGTGTGCAGAAATAAACATTGAAATATGTTTTCCATATGTACTCGTTTTTTTTATTATGGTACAAATTGAAGAAACAAACTAATGTATGGCTAGTGAGAAAATTCTTTGTTCATTAATAATCTTTTATCTATTCCAATATTTTACCTTCCCAATTTATTGATAAATTTATTTGTATGAATGAAGTTTTTATGTTTTTTTTGCTTGAAAAAATTATTATCTCATAATATCACAATTAGATAAATGTGAACGACTATATCTGAAGATTTTTAAATAAACTTTTCAATAAATAAGAACAATTAAAAATAACTAATATGTTCAGGAATAGGTATTCTCATTTATTAATTAGGCCATATCACTTAGATAATACCTCTAATTTGCGGTATTGTAAGAGAATAATTTTTTAAACGAATAAAAATTGTTTCAACAATTAGCAGTAGGTTAAGAAATTTAAAAAAATTATATTTTTATTATGAATATACACAGTATGTATGTACATCCGGATGCTGTTTCAAACACATGCTATTCCAGTATGGGAACAATTTATTTTCAATTCTTTTATTAAAGAAGCATTTAATTTCTCAAAAATTTCATTCGTCAATGGGCTGACAATAAGGACAATTTATGTATTTGAAAAAATGTATATTAATGCATCTCGAAAACTAAAAACGGATTTCTTTTAATTAGACGAAAAAAAAGTTATGCTGATTTGTGTCACAAAAATATATTTCCAAAATCCAAAACTTATATCATATAGAAAATTAAATAAAATTAACGATCCTTTTTTAATATTATTTTGTTTTGATTAAATCCTATTATTAAATATTTTGTTACGGAGAATTTTCGTAAGTAATTTGAAATGTTCTAATTTTTTAAATGTTAATTCTAATTATAATTTTAAAATAGCAATACGGATTTTTATACTATTTGTTACTCTCATTATAAAGAAAAAGAAATTTCATACCAATAGACAAAATAAATCTGACTCTTAAAATAAAAATTTTTAAAATCATTTCCATAATTCATTATTTCCTAGTGGAAAGATGTTTTTTTTTTGTATCGAAGTTACTGATCAGAAAATTGTAGGAAACGAAAAAAATTGTGCTGTAAAAGGTGATAATCAATTTCAAAAATGTCATATATAATAAAAAACTACATTATTTAAAAATAAAATTAAAATCGCTCGCAGTAAAGTAGAACAAACAAAAGAAATGATTTTGTTACTTCCGTAGTCTTTTAGTGGAAACCCAGTGGAAACGTTGAAAAGGAAGGAAAACACTTCAAGAAACATCTTTATTTTAGATTTTATTATTTTATTATTTTAATGTTATCGTTGCCCACAAGTTTATAATATTACAAATTTTTGAAAAATAACGTAATATTAAAGTTCATGCGCCTGGTCGTAATAGTTTATGAAAATGCTTTAAAAGAAGACTTCACCGAATATGACAAAAATTTTAAGTCGGCAGAAATACAGTTAGAAACAATGAAAAATTACGAGTAAGATTAATTTGTTTTACTTAAAAAAATTATGATTTTGTCTAAGAATCAGGGTTGCTACACAATCCCAATTTCAAAATTCTCTGACTTTTCCCTCACCAATTTTTCATTTTCCTTGACCATCATAATTTTTTGGCAGGTATAAGAACAACCTTCCACCTAGCTAGGAGACTAATAATGTTAATACAAAAAAATGTTCGTTCGTAAATTTATCTCAAACACTTCAAGGGACAACAGCAGACTTCACAGTTCAAATAGATCAAATAGTTGAACTTGCAAGTAAAATTGCATGCGCGGCTCGAAAGTTGTTGTATTCCCCCCCCCCCACATTTGTGCACAGACCTTTTAAAATTAAAGGTCAAATAATCGACAACTGTAATTTCGTGATTGTGAATTCTCTTTTGTTAAAGCTCCTTCGGCCTTAACGAATACATTCTCATCACGTACCTTGTGCTTCGCACTCGATTTTGTCCAAAATGCGAAATTTTCTACATTATATGATCAACCTTTGTCTATTTATCTTTTTTCGTACCTTGCCTCGTTTTTCCAAAAACAAACTTTTATTCGTTAACGTTATTTTTCACGACTGAAACAAAAATTACGCATTTTATTAAAAAATTATTAATAAAAAATTTGTAGCTCTTTTCTGAGTGAACAACTTCTGTCTATTAATTTTTTTCGTGGTTTGTGTCGTTAGTCCAAAAATTTAATTTATTTTATTCTTGGATCAGTTCTGTACAAATGAAACAAAAACTGCGCGTCCCATCAAAAAGTAATTAATAAAAAATCTGCAGATCTTTTCTGAGTGCACAATTTTTGTCCATTCTTTTTTTTCGTATCTTGTATATTTTGACCGCAAAATGGAATTTTTTATTTTTCATTATTTTTTTTGTGCGATAAAAAATAGAATTTTCGATTCTTCAAGAAAATTAAAAAAAAAAAGTCTTTTAACAATATTGTAGGGTGTTCAAAAAGAAACATTTTTATTTTCTTGAATTTTTTTTATATCGTGCGTTGTTTGGCTTAAAATTTTCATTTTCGTTTGTTTTTTGGAATTTTGTAAATGCTCTAACTCCAGTAATTTTTGTCTTATCGAAAAAAGTCATCTGAATAAATTTTTTGTCTTTTTTTTTAATACTACAAACGTCCGTACATAGAATTTTCAAATTTGAAAAAAAGTGGTCTCAAAAATTTTGAAAAAGCGCTCACTTTTTGCATTTTCATCCAAAACGGCTGAATAACGAACTTGACCTTTATTTTAGGATACTTGAAGAGTATACCAAAGCCCAATCCAATCTGTCAATTCTTTCAAGAGTTATCGTGCTAACAATATAAAAATCTACATACACATATGCATTCATTTATGCACACAGCAGGCAGACACATTCTCGAAAACCTGTTTTTGGGTCAAATTTTACACCTTCTCTGATGAGCATGTAAAAACTGTCGAATTCATCCAAAAAAGACAAATTTTCAACGAAATACACAGTTTATTTTTCAGTCCAGAAATTTAAAAAATTCAACAAAGTAGTTGAATTTAAAAAAAAGTTTATCCAGATTGTTGAACTTTCAAAATAAAAGACAAATTTTCTGTAAAAAAGTTGAATTTTCAACTCAAAAATATGAATTTTCAACAAAAAAGTTAATCTTCAACCAAACTGTTACATTTTTAATAAAAAAATAAGAAACTTCAACCAAGAAGACTACTTTTTCTATCGAAAAAGACGAATTTTCGATTAAAAAAGATCAAATTCCAACCAGGAATGAAAAAGTTATATTTTCAGTTGAAAACATTAATTTAAATAAAAAAAAAGAATTTTCAATAAAATTGTTAAATTTTTAACCGAAGAGATGAACCTGCAACTGAAAAAAATGGATTCTTAACAAATTGGCTCAACTTTTACCCAAGAAGTTACATTTTCAATTTAAAAAAATTTTAACTTCAACCAACGAGATGATATGTCAACTAAAATGATGAATCTTCAACTGGAATAGTTAAATTTTTAGTTTAAAAAATTAATTTTCTAAAAAAAGCAATGAATTTTCAACCAAAGAGAAGAATTTTTGACTAAAATGATGAATCTTCAACAACAACAAATATTCTAACAAAGTATGTAGTTCAACTGTTAAACAAGCAGTTGAATTTTCAACCAAAACAGATTAATTTTTAACAACAAAAAAATTTAATTTCTACCAAAAGAGTCGAATTACTCCTAAAATTTTGAATGATCTTTGAAAATGAAAAAACTGCCTTGAAATTTTACAGATTTTCTTCTACATTTTTAGAAATCTTTTGAAATTTTTCGAAATCTTTTTACGTTTTCTTTAAAGATTAAGTTTTCAAAATGAAAAATCATTTTTTTATTTTCCAGGAATTTTCAGATTGCAGACATGTCAGCCAACAAGATTTTAATTTTAAATAAAAAACAGCTGAATTCAACCGAAAAAGTCGAATTTTCAACAAAATAGTTGAATTTTGTACCAAAATAATAGAATTTTCAACCCAAAAAAGGTAAATTTTCAACAAAAGGGAATTCTTTGAGAAACGAGAAAAGAGTGTGATGTCTGGACCAGTCATACAGAATTTTATAACCTTCAACTTCAGTATGTCAAAAGTTCAAGAACTCTTCCAGGTATCCCCTGGCATTCTGTGACTTTCCCTGACTGGTTTATCTTTTTTTAGAATTTCCTGACCTGTAGCAACCCTGAAGAATATGAGATACACATGGACCCCGCTTTACCGGGCGTTTCAGGGGTACACTCAATGGCCTTCACGGTAAATCGGGGTTCTGCGAACAGCTCTTCTTCTCCTTGCTTTTGGCTTCTTCTGTGCCGAACCGTTAACTGAGCAACTCCGCTGACCTTGCAAGCGCCTCTCTCTCGCTCCCTTGGACCACCTTATCCGGCATATCAGGTTCCGGTAAAGCGAGGTCCCAGTGTAATTAGTTTACTAACATTTCCTATTTTTATCATGGTCAAAAAGAATTGCTTTCATGGTAATTTATACAAACGAAAAAAAGATAAATTTTAACCAAATAGTTGAATTTATAACTGAAAAAGATAAATTTTTAACTACAAATATAATAGTACAATTTTCAGTTTGAAAAACGAAAAAGAACAATTTTTAACTGAGAAGATTAATCTTCTACTAAAAAATACGAATTTTCAACAGAATACATGAATTTTCAACAAAAAATATTCATTTTTAACTGAGAAGATTAATTTTCCACTAAAAAACGCGAATTTTCAACTAAAAAATATAAATTTTAACCCAATAGTTGAATTTCTAACTGAAAAATATAAATTTTCAACTGCAAATGAAATCGTTAAATATTCAGTTGTAAGCAGTTAATTTTCAACCAAAAAAGAAACAAATTTTTAACAGAATACATGAATTGTCAACGAAAAAGATTAACTTTTAACTGAGAAGATTAATTTTCTACTAAAAAACACGATCTTTCAGCAGAATACATGAATATTCAACAAAAAAGTTTAAGTGTTAACTAAGAAGATTAATTTTCGACAAAAAACGCGAATTGTCCAATAAAAAAGATAAATTTTCAACTGTAAATGTAATATTTAAATTTTCAGTTGAAAAAAGTTCATTTTCAACCAAAAAGGAAACGAATTTTCAACGAAATAGTTAAATTTTCTATCGATAAGATGAATCTTCAACCGAAAAGATAAATTTCAAACAAAATAGTACAATTTTCAATCAAGTTGTGGAATCTTTACTGAAAATGATAAGTTTTTAAGATAATAAATGCATTTTCAACTAAATAATTAAATTTTAAATCAAATAGTAGAATTTTTAACCAAAACAAAAATTTAAACGGAAAACCGCGAAAAAGGAGGAATTTCTTGGAAAAACGAGAAAATATATATATTCTCTAAAAAGGGGCAAAGAGGGGAATATGAGAAAGAGTGTAAAATCTTAAATATGAAAGTGATTTTCAAGTTTTTAAGTTGTTATTGAACTGTACCGTTCCGGGGATATCTCTTCAGAATATGTCGCAAACTTTCTTAAAATGTATCATCAAGAAACGTAGAGTAAAAGAGCCTTAAACGTTATCTAAGTTTGTAACGTTACTTCCACTGGAGTCCCCCACCCCTCTCCAGCCTGTTACCAACCGTAGTTATTGGCGTGACCTCACCTCCCTGAAATTGTTAACGTAGTTCATGGATGATCCCTCATATTCGTTCTATCTCATTTTAATTTCTTCCCTTACTTATTTTTCCTTCTTTTTTTTACATTTTTAGTTACTTTATACACCCAATATATACCACAATTTCCTGCCCCTTCCCATCCCAAAGAATGGAGTTGGTACCACTGTAAACGTTCCTAAATGCATGATCCAACCTAACAGCCTAAAGCGCTCAGTTAATACGCCGTAGATATACCATTTACGAATATTCTGGAATATTGGTAGTCGTGAAAGGACGCGTTTCTCAGCAAAATAGGTAAGTGAAATTAATGGCATCATAATATAAATAAAATATCATAAAAATAAAAATAATAAAAACACTGATCTACTACTGTGTAGATAAATATTGTTAGTTTTTTAACAAGGTGATAATCTGATATGATCTTTAATCACTTTTCCAAAAAAAATACCTCGAATAAGTTGTTTTAATTTATAAAAAAGGGATTAAAACTCAATCCTTTCGAGTACCAAGTTATATCTTAATTGATTCTATATCTTCCGGATAAGGGCATTTTTTCAATTTAAAAAAAATGATTAGATGGAATCCATTATAAATCAGGCAGGTTCTACCCTTGAAGTCGCAGAATCTCTTTGGACGTAATATGTTGGTTTTTAAAGGAAATTAGGCGATAAGTATTTTTTTCTGATTGAAACAAAATTTGTATACGAATTTATGCGTATTTGAATTTTACGAGGGGGAATTGACTCTTCAAAAATCTGATTAATCTCTATTGCGCATTATTGCGCAATTATGCGGATATTATGGCGCTATTTTAAAATTTTATCATTTATACTTATAATTAAACCATAAACTTTAATTCTAGCATCAGTTGAAGTAAATTTTAAACCACGCAATTTATTATTTTACATATGTACATTAGTATTTTAAGTTAATGATTATCTACTGTAGGATCATTGTCTACTCTAGGGTGGTCTCCCCTACATAAAACGTTCATTTCATTACACAAAATTCCGATACAACATTTAATACTCTGTAATAATTGTTGTAGTTAAATATTTTATAAATAATTTTACGTAATTAAACATTTAGTTTCTTTCGCAAATCATCAGTTATCAACTGTTAGCAAGGAATTATTGCTAAGTAAATTTCGGTATAGTCCACATGAAAAATGCAATTTCTTGTTTGAAAATACATAGACGAGAAAAATTTATAACATTGCTAATAACAATAAAAATAGTGGATCGTTATGGAAGTGCCGGAAGGAGTTAAAAAGTTTGTTATTAACAGTTGATTGCGTCGAAAGAACCAAGTTTGTAAGACCAAAAATAACCAAAAATAGCAAAAATAAAAAATAAGTAAAAAAATAAATAACCAAAAATAGCATTTGTTAATGGAGGTTATTTAAATAATAATCCATTTTAATTGGATAAACAAATATCATTGGTTAAGGTTTCATTTCCAAGCAATATATAATCGATTCCGTGAAAGAAGCCGTAAAAGAAGTTGCTTCTTTCCACATGATAATGTGGAATTTGTGAATTTCTTCAAACAATTTGTTAATAAAATTATAACATTGATGTAACATGTGCATCATATATCAATATCATCTAGCTTTCAAGAAGCTTTGATAAGAAAAGTGATTTTTTTCTAGGAAGAAATGTTAATTTATGGGATTTGTTCATACGGTTTGTTATTAACAATAATAATTATGAAATTTTCGCTGAACTTTTGTTTACAATATCAATGTTAAAGCAATATTTAGAACGTTAGAGTAAACAAAGCACTTAATCAAGAAAAGCAGTTACACTTGCGTTTTTATTTAACAATTTGTTTATAACAAGTATTACTTTAATTATTAGCTTAAAATTTTGATTAAATATCAGGATTAATTTGCTTCCGACAGGAGGATTTTTTTCATAAAATAGAATTTTCACATTTTTCTCGCAAACGACAGATACGGATAAAGCTTAATCAAATAGTTTAAGCATTTAAAAAAGTTCTACAAAAAGTTCTCTTACTCATTTATAATATCTTGCACCATTTACAAGAAAACGTTTTTGAAAAACTTACAGGATATCTAAAATATACACTTTTTTTTCCAATATTAAAGAAAATAAAAAGATGGGGGTTTTCTCCTTTCATGGGAATTCCTATATATGCTTCTGTCAAAGGGGGAAACCCCCATCTATTTCATTTATTTATTTTTTATTTTTTTGTTTATATAAATACGACATCCTACAAGTTTTATGCGAGCTAAAAGTGTTTATGAAAATCGATTTTTTAAATTTGTCTAGTAAATGGTACAAGATATCATAAATGAATAAGAGAATTTTTTGTAAATTTTTTTTAATGTGTGAACTATTTTCATAACATTTTTTTGCATCTCGTTTGCGAGAAAAAGCCGAAAATTTAATGTTATAAAAAAAAAAGATTTTCCTGGCCACAAAAGTTATTTAGCCCGCATGAAACTCACAAGATTTCTTTTTTATGAAAGTACAAGTTCAACCAAAAATTGGTAAAAAATATATGTATGTTTTTTGAGAAAATCGACCACATATGTTTCGTCCCAAGCAGGTTCTGCGACTTTAAGAGTGGAACCTGCAAAAATAAACTGCGTTATTTAATTTGTTGAAAGCTCAAAAAAACGTGTAAAATATGATGCCAACAAATCTGTGTAAAATTAACGAATAAATGTAATAATATTCATGTATAAATTGTTTAGTCAGATAATTTAATTTTTTCGTTAATATCAGATTTTAGTAAAATTTTCCACTTTCCACATTAGGAAAATTAAGAACAGATTTAATTTTGAATGCCTTAAATTAAAAACTGTTTAATATTTCAAACGTTATTCAATACGAAATAAACTCGAAAATCAATCATTTTATGAACTTTTTGAAATAACAATGTTTAAATTTTGTTTTATATTTTCTTTAGATTGTTAGACAAAAACGTTCCCTGAATCTGTAATTTTCATTTTCGGAAAGTGTTCTTAAAACCCATTTCTACAGTTATTTGAAATAGCAAAATATATATCCAGTAGAATAAGAAACTTTAATATTTAAATTGTAAATAATTGTTAATCTACTTGTCATAATTTTTTTATTTATATAATCAATTGTTTTAAAATTTCGGGCTCGATCACAATCAAATTTTTGTTTTGGAGTCAGGTCATTGTATATTATGATTTTTTTCAATTTCATACTAAGACGTATTTTTAATATTGACCAGTGTGGGAATAATTTATTTTCAGTTCTTTTATTGAAGAAGCTTTTAATTTCTCGAAAATTTTATTCATCACTGGGTTGACAATAAGGATAACTTATTTATTTGAAAAAATGTATATTAAAGCATCCCGAAAATTAAAAACGGATTTCTTTAAATTAAAAGAAAAACAGTAGAAAATAAAAAAATTAACGATCTTCTTTAAATAGTATTTTGTTTTTGTTAAAAGTATCGAAGTTACTGATCAGAAACTTGTAGGAAACGATATAAATTATTGTGCTGTAAAAAGTGATATCAAATTGAAAAATCTGAAATTCAATCAAAAACTACATTATTTAAAAAAATGAAAATCGCTCACTGTAAAGTAGAACAAACAGAAGAAATGAACGATTTTGTTACTTCCATGGTTACGTTCTTTCTTTTAGTGGAAAACCAGTGGAAACGTTGAAAAATAAGGAAAAAACTTCAAGAAAAATCATTTTATATCAGTTTTTGGATTCATTCTTCAACTTGGAGGTAAGATGATGTTTCTTCATTTTTAGATTGTTTTAAATTCCAGATAAATTATTTCATTCTTTGCTAAAATTGATTTTCAAATTTTCCTAAACTTTTTATTTAAATAAAAGTGTTTATTTTGGATTTTATTAATTATTTTATTTTTTAATGTTATCGTTGCCGACAAGTTTAAAATATTACAAATTTTTTTAAAATACCTTAAGGCCATGTGACGAGTGGGTCACGTGACCGGCTTCCTACCTTGCCGACACTTTTTTAATTTTCTAGCATGGCGTCATGGTTTTGATAGGATAGGTGTAAATGCCAGGAAAGTTAGCGTAGTTGGTACAATTTCAGTAAGAATTTGTTTTGTAAAGAAATTTGATCGAATGAATAGTTATTCGAAAACTGAGTAAATGAGAAAGATGAATACAAAAGTTAGAGCGTGCTTGCGCGCGCACATAATAGTCTAGTATAAATTATATCTTTGCTTTAACCAGCTTTAACTCCAGGACACTTTTTGATGGATGACTCACTATTTTGCGCGAACCTGACCTCTTGCCTTTATCTTCCAATCGATTAACAGGTTAGCAGTTGATTTCTAATATACGTCAGGACTTTTGGAAAAGGTAGAGTATTATCGAGTACTTAAATAAGTTAAATATTCATCAAAAATGGCGTAATGATACAACGAATCCAAAGGAGGGCATGCTAGTATTAGTGAAAAAGGACAATATTCCTTGTATGCAATGGACTTTAGCTAGGATTCATGAATTGCATCCATGAAATGATTGCGTTTTTGGGACTGTTACTTTAAAAAGCGCTAATCGAATCCCTAGTAGCAACGTCTGACTTGTATGACAGAGGCCAAAGTCTGGCTCAGCATCTGCTCCCTCTAGTCGACCAGACCAAATTGATTCACTTATACGAAATGCAGGAATTTAACGAAGGAAACTGTACATGATCCTGCAATGGTACCTGCAAAGACAAAGGAACCTTTGAATGATCAAGTATAGGTTCCTGTACATGTTCCTTTGCAAAGTAAAGTGAGGCGCGGGTTCCTGTACAGAAACACGTATGGGGTCCTTTACAGAAAGCATGCAGGGTCCTTTGCAGGATCATGTACAGTTTCCCTCGCCAAATTCCTATACAGGAACCGTCAAGATTACGTGTACAGGTTCGTGTCCAGAAACATGTCAAGAATCCTTCAGGGTTCCTCTACAGGGAATTTTAGCTAGGATTCATGTTGCTTGCGGAAATGAAGGCAAGATGGCGGATTTCTACATTTAAAATTAAGTAAACCTAATACCTAATACAGTCTACCATCATGACATCCTTTTAATTCTTGAAAATTCTTTCATGCTCCCCTATTAATTTCATAGTAGAGACTTTAAGCCACAAAAAGTACCCCGACCTTTCATTTTTGAAAGCGACATGGTATGGAAAATTTTCATTGTTGTCAATCAACAATTTATGTAGTAGCTAGAATATACAATTGTTTGTCTTCTTTTACCTTCAAGCCGCGTGGAGGAGAATAGATATAAATGTGATTAAAAACAAATCTTATTTAAGTGTATTTAAGGCTTAAAGAAAAGTTTGTAATAATACAATATTTTAAGCAATCGATTTCTTCTGTCGAATAAGATTTTACATTATCTAAGTCTTAGGTACTCCAAGGTCCACTTCTGTAAATAATCCGAGGGAGAGGAGATAAACAATTTGGTAACTCTGATTCCGTAAATAACGTAGCAAATCTTGTGTGCATATAGGGCAAATAATGAATTTAAAATTAATTCTTAAAATAAAGTAAGATAATAATAAAAGAACGCGATTGTGCAACCAAAAAAAAGTTATTTACACATTTAATCTATTTCACCTTACTGTATTCAACTCTAAAATAATCCCCTTAATGCTTGTGCACTCACGGAAACTCAATGAAATTCGATCAAACATAATAGCAATTTCCTGAAAAACATCACTTACTCAATTTAATATTGACAATAATCGACGAATACAGTTCACAAATAGATTAGTAACTAGAATCACTAAAGAATAAGTCAATATTTCGCAAACTGACTTTTGAAAAAGAAACTTTTATAAAGTTATACAAATATACAAATTTCACAACAATTAACGCCTTTTCCAGGATCCGCTATTCATACCGAAAAATTGTGGCTTTTTGCACCGAAATTTCAGGACACTTATAAAAAAATACAATAATAACAGCCCAAAAAAAAGTGTCTTCATCTAGAAACGAGACCCATCATTTCCTATGGATTTTGACCCGCTGATCACGAATCTGATGGCCATTTTATCGTGTTGTCCATAGTTTTCACAAAACCTCAACATTTTCGAATTTTGAGAACAAATTCTTTTCTTTCGAATGATGAGATTTTTCAAAATTAAAAATATGCAAGAAGTATAGTTTGACGTGTTTTGTGCTGAATTTTTTAGTACAACCATTTATTAAGTTCAATAACTCATCGTCAGACACACTACGTCTTCATGCTCACACACTAACGTCCCTTGCAGGGCAGCACGCCTTCGCTGGCTTCGTTAATGTGGTGAACCGAAATGCGAATCATTCTACACATCCTCTTGAGAGGCAGTTGTCATCGCGACCAATGTTCATCACAGCAACTTCTGTCAAAAGTAAAGGGTCCTAGCCAAATATATTATAAACCTAGATGCGGCATTTCACTAGCGAACCTATAATAAGTTACAAGAACTAAAAAAAGGCGATTAGTTAAAAAGAGACGGAGATATATCTGCCTCTTTTTAACCAATGGTATATTTTTAGATTTTGAAGCTTATTATAGGTTCGCTAGTGAGGTGCCGCATCTAAGTTTATAATATCTTTGGTCCTAGCAACATATTGCTATAACGCTTTTTTCTCATGTAACTGCACAAGGATTAAGCGTTATGGACTACAAACTTCGGACAGAAGAGTGAGTGATCAACTGATATAAAGAATAAGATTCTTTAGCAGTTGTCAGTAATAAGGAATAAATTTCACGATGTTGTGTAATTTAAGGTAGTAACTGTAAAGTCGAACTTCGAAAAAGCATGAATATCGGCATTTTCAGTAATTTTCCTGCAGTTATTGGACTTAATAAATGGTTGCCCTAAAAAATTCAGCACAAAACACGTCAAACTATACTTCTTGCCTATTTTAAATTTTAAAAAATCACGTCATTCAAAAAAAAAGCATTTTTTCTAAACATTCGAAAATGTTGAGGTTATGTGAAAACTGAGGACTACACGATAAAACGGCCTTTCAGATTCGTAATATTTTATGATGTTTAGTTTATTCGCTCACATTTCTACTCTCATTTACAAATATGAATGCTGAAAAAGTCGAGAAAAAAAAATTCCTGCAAAAAAAATTGACTATAAGGTTCATCAAGTGAACGACACATGTCTACAGCATTTTTCACGAAATTGACTGTAAGCTTCATCAAGTGGCCGATAGAGGTATGGCGTTTTCCTGCACTCGGACGACTTTAACATCGTAGATGTTTAAATCTCGAAAGAATAGCATATGTTAGACGTTTATAGTTATGTATTAACTACTACAAAACTTAATTATAAAATTTACTTCAATTATTAAATTATCTGATGTATTCTGTACTTACCAATGGATTGAAAGAAAACTGCTGCAGTTATAAGGAGATTAGCGGCAATGGCCCTCATTATGCCAAAATAAAGAAGCCAGTTTCTTGAAGAATTTCCTGAAGAGTGTTGTATAACTGGTGTCGAGGAAACAAATGCCGCGTTTGTTGGTTTATATACAAACCGTTATCTTAATTATTTCAAATCATCGTCTATATTTACCAGGGATTAAGTTATTTCTTATTTCCAGTGATGTAGTCTTAAAAGAAAAAGAGGCCTGGTGGTACTTTCCACAAACTGCGTTACCACTTTTAAGGAGGGGGGCTAAATCTAGGGGTAAAAGTTCTTTTTTTATTGAAAATGTAACAATATTGTTAAAAAATCATGTTTTCTATCAAAAATTCAACTACTTTCTTCAAAAATCATTTTTTAGTTGAAGGTTCATCTCTTTGGCTGAAAATTTAACTACAGTGAAACCTGGATTTAACCTCAAGGTCAGCCCCAAAATCGGCGCTAAATCCAGGTTCGACTGTATTTTGATGAAAATTTGTTTCATTTTTGATTGAAAATAAATTTTTTAAACACACAATTACACTATTCTATTTTTGGTTCAAACTTGATCCTTTTTAGTTAAAAATTTAACTATTCGATTGAAAATTTGCCTTTTTTAGTTGAAAGTTCAATTTTTTGGGTGAAAATTAATGCATTTTATTGAAAATTAGTCTTTCTTGATAGAAATGTAATTTCGTTGGTTAAAAATTCTACTTTTTTGAAGAAAATTCTTTTTAGATAGAAACTTTATCTTTTTGGCTTAAAAATTCAACAATTTGGTAGAAAATCAAACGTTTTGGTTAAAAAATCATATTTTTGGGTTGAAAATTCTACTTCGGTGTTGATAATTTATCTTTTTGGCTTTAAAATTGAAGATTCATCTTTCTGATTAAAAAAATTATCTGAAAATTTAACTATTCCATTTTTGGTTGAACCTTTATCCTGTATGTTGTAGAAGTTGAAAATTAAAGTTTTTGGTTGAAAAATTATATTTTTGGGTTAAAAATTCAAATTTTTTGTAGATAATTCGTGTTTTTGGCTTTAAAAGTAAATAATTTTGTTGAAAATTCATGTATTTGAATCAAAAATCGTCTTTTTTGGTAGAACATGAATCTTCTTGGTCGAAAATTTATCTTTTTGATTGAAAATTCAAAACTTTGTTGACATTTTTTTCGTTAAATTTTTTTTTTTTATCTTAAAATTTAACTATTGCATTTCTGGTTCAAACTTTATCCTGTATATTGGATAAGTTAAAAATTCGTCTTTTTTGATAGAAAATTAATCTTCTTGGTCAAAAATTCATCTTTTTGGATTACAAATTTAACAATTTGGTAGAAAATGAAACTTTTTGTTTGAAAAATCATATTTTTTGGTTGAAAATTCAATTTTTTTGTAGATAATTCGTCTATTCAGCTTGAAATTTTTTTTGATAGAAAATTAATCTTCTTGGTCAAAAATTCATCTTTTTGGCTTAACAATTTGGTAGAAATTGCAACTTTTTGTTTGAAAAATCATATTTTTGGGTTAAAAATTCAACTTTTTATTGAAAATTTAACAACTTTGTTGTAAATTCATTTTTTTAAAAATGTTTTTCTTTTATATCTGAAAATTTAACTATTTCATGTTCGATTAAAACTTTATCCTGTATATTAGATAAATTGAAAATTAACCTTCTTTGTTAAAAATTCATCTTTTCCGGTTTAAAAGTCCACTGTTTTCTAAAACATTCGACTTTTTAACTTAAAAACTTTACTCTTTCGTTGAAAATTCATCTTTCATGGTAGAAAAGTCATTTTTCTTGGTTGAAAATAAACTTTTTAAATGAAAATGCAACTGTTTTCTAAAACACTTGTCTTTTTGTCTTGAAAATTCAAATATTTGATTGGATTTTATTCTTTTTTATTTGAAAATTCGACTATTTGATTGATATTGTATGTTGAAAATATAACTATTTTGTTAGTCATCATTTTTCATCGAAAATTCAACTATGTTGTTAAAAATTCATCCTTTTAGATTGAAAATTCATCTTTTATGCTAGAAATGTCATATTTCTTGGTTACAAATTTATTTTTCTTGGTTGAAAAGTAACTTTTTCGTTAAAAATTCAACTGTCTTCGATAAAATTCGTCTTTTTGGATTAAAAATTGTACTATTTTGTTAAATCTTCAACTATTTTTTGGAAAACCCCTGCCTTTTACTGGAAAGTTCATTTATTTGGTTGTTAATGCAACTATTTGGTGGAAAATTAATTTTTTTTTTGTAATTTGGATAGAAAATCTTTTTTGGTAAATTCCGTAAAAAATGAGGAAACGTTAACTTATTCTTCAACAAAATTTATTTATCCATACAAAAATACAAAATTGCTCTTATCCCTAGCACAGAATCTCAAGACAAACGTGTTTAATATAATCTTATATTATTTACAACGTAACGGTCGATCGTCTTTAAATCCAAAAAAAAGACTAGGGAACTGAAGAAAAACTCTCAGTACAATCTTCTCTCGCCAAAATCCGTGAACACAAATAAAATTAAATACACGAAATCTATGATTATAAACTAAAAGTAGAAAAAAAGGAAAAAATACCAATTGTCGGTTCCTGCATTCGGCCAAAGATTTTGAAACATAAAAACATTTTTGGAATTTCATCAATATAATCCATCACTTTAAGCAAATTTCCATATTTGTATACTTCCTTTCCAGCGCTGATTTTCAATCATTTCATTGATAGGTCTCTGATTAATTATAATTAATCATAATGTTTGTTCGGGTTTAAAGCAGCTGATTTTAGCAGTAATTCTCGTGAATCTTTTACAGGTCTATTGAATCTACCAGGTACTCGGGGAGTTTGAAGTAAACCTAATCAACTTCAGTAAACTTCAGTCTTCTTTGTCTTTTTCCGTCGTCGTATTTTCGAATATAATGCCTCGAAAGTCCCGAAATCGAAGATCGCCACTTATTTTCGTCTCTTCCGTTCCCAGGTCGCCGTCGATAAACGAGTCTCGTTCCTCAAACCTTCGTTCCATCAAAATTTCGAGAAGTTCAGACTCACCTTCTAGTTTGCCAAGCTCGACAGAGGAACCCTTGGCGAAAATTTTTAATTTGATGCTATTCGTTCGACTTTTCACCGCCACTAGGGCAGTATCAACAAGAGAGTTTGCTATTAACTTGCACATCTGGATGTCCAATTGCTCGAGATCCTGGGAGTTTAAAATTAATTGTGTCAGGCCTTCTTCTTGGAGGGAAGTACATCGAGCACAGTACAACGTTTTCAGACTGGAGACTGTTTCGAAATGGTTGCCGGTGACTTTGGGTATGTCGGACATCGACAGATGTTTCAGTTCAGGCAAGAGGGCGATTCCTCCGATTCCGGTGTCTGTTACTACATCACAGCCTGGAAATTAACATAATTATGGATTACTGGACTTTTAGGGGTGATAAAAACTCAAAACCCTGGAAAAAAATTCTCAATTCCAGATTTTTCCAGATATTATCAAGATTTTTCCAAGTATAATTTTCCATAGCACGAAGCTAAATATCTAAATGTGTAAAAATAATTAATTTGTTCCTAAAGTCAAATTTTTATTTTATCTTATAATTAAAATTCAGTGTTCATTTAACATCTTAATATTTTTAATAAAGGGAAATTAAAATTTCAATTAATACGATTTATTTTCAACCAAAAAGTTTAATTTTCAACTAAAAAAAAATTTTTCAACCAAAAATAAATCAACCATACCAAGGATATTAATTTTATACCAAAAAGAGGAATTTTCTACCAAAAAGTTTAATTTTCAATTAAAAAAAAATTTTCAACCAATAATAAAAAACAATTTTTAACCAAATTGTTCAATTTTTAACCAAAGTGATAAATTTTCAACTAAAATGATGATTTTTCAACTAAGGAGATTAATTTCTACCAAAAGAGATAAATTAAAGAAAAAGACATGAATTTACAACCAAATAGTTTAATTTATAAACAAACAAACAAATTTCCAACCAAGAAGATTAATTTTCTACCAAAAAAGACGAATTGTCAACCAAAAAGTTTAATTTTTAACTAAAAAAAAAAATTTGTTCAACCAAAAATAAAACAGCTAAATTTTCAGTTAAAAACATTCAATTTCAACCAAAAATAAAAAAAGAATTTTTAACCAAATAGTTCAATTTTCAACAAAAGTGATAGATTTTCAATTAAGATGATGAATTTTCAACCAAGGAGATTAATTTTCTACCATAAAAAAAGGAATTTTCAACAAAAATGTTTAATTTTCAACTAAAAAAAAATGCAACCAAAAATAAATCAGTTAAAATTTCAGATTAAAAATTTAATTTTCAACCAAAAATGAAAAAGAATTTTCAAACACATAGTTAAATTATCAACCAAAGTGATACATTTTTAACTAAAATGAATTTTCAAATAGAACAGTTGAATCTTCAATCAAAAAGATGAATTTCCTACCAAGGAGATTAATTTTCTACCAAAAAAGATGAATTTTCAAAAAAGACATGGATTTTCAACCAAATAGTTCAATTTTCAACCAAAATGTTTAATTTTCCACTAAATAAAATTTTGTAACCAAAAATAAAACAGTTAAAATTTCAACTGGAGCAGTTGAATCTTCAATCAAAAAGATGAATTTCCTACCAAAGAGATTAATTTTATACCAAAAAAAGATGAATCTTAAAAAAAAGACATGAATTTTCAACAAAATAGTTTAATTGTCACCTAAAAAAATGTGTTCAACCAAAAATAAAACAGATAAATTTTCAGTTAAAAACATTAATTTTCAAACAAAAATAAAAACGAATTTTTAACCAAATAGTTTCATTTTCAACCAGTGATAAATTTTCAACTAAAATGATGAATTTTTAACCAAGGAGATTAGTTTTCTAACAAAAAAGATGAACTTAAAAAAAAAGACATGAATTTCCAACCAAGTAAATGATAACAAGTTATGACTGAAACTATAAAAATACATTTTTAAATAGAAACTTAAAATTTTACAAACGTGAATTTACATACATTCAACATTTCAAAAACATTTAAAAATGATAAAAATGCCAAAAGATTTCAAGAGAATTTAAAAGATTTTATAAGATTCTCAGAGATTTCAAAGATTTTACAGTTATTTACACCATTTCTATTCTCATATAAAAATATAAACTATTTCAATTCTTAAAACTATCATTTATTTTCTAAAATATTTAGTTCTTTTTTATGGTATTTTGTAGGTTTCATTATTGATAAGGATTCGTTAATACACTGGACAAATTTCTTATTCAATTTATAATTTAATAAATCCGGGAATAAATAGTTTTTACTGTCGTTTTTACTTGTCAATATTAAATTACAATTGAAGGTATAAAAATACATAAATTAAATAGAAACTTAGAATTTTCAAATATTTCAAAAGATAACAAAGGTTTCGCAAAGATCTTAAAACTTTCAAAGAGTTTTCACAAGAGACTTCACAAATATTTCAAAACATATTTCAAAAGATTGCAATAGGCTTCACAAAGCTTTCAAATATTCAGAAATATTTCAGAAGATTTCGCAATGATTTAAAAGACTTCAGATAGATTTAAAAGAGTTCACAAAGATTTTAAAAAATGTCAATAGATTTCACAAAGATTTCACATAGATTTCAAAATATTCAGAAATATTTCAGAAAATTTTTAAGATTTCTAAAAGGTTTTAAAAATTTCACAAAGATTTCAAATGATTTCAATAGATTTCACCAAGATTGAAAATATCTCAATAAACTTCACAAAGATTTCAAAGATTTCACAAAGAGTTCAAAATATTAAGAAATATTTCAGGAAATTTTAAGATTTCGAAAAGATTTAAAAAATTTCAGAAAAATTACAAAGATTTCACAAAGATTTCACAAAGATTAAAAATGATTTCAATGGATTTCACAAAGATTAAAAAGATTTCAATAAATTTCACAAAGATTTCACAAAGTTCAAAATATTAAGAAATATTTCAGGAAATTTCTAAGATTTCGAAAAGATTTTAAAAATTTCACAGAGATTTCAAATGATTTCAATAGATTTCACAAAGATTAAAAAGATTTCAATAAATTTCACAAAGATTTCGCAAAGAGTTCAAAATATTTCAGAAAATTTCTAAGATTTCGAAAAATTGTTAAAAATTTCAGAAATATTAAAAATATTTCACAAGAATTTCAAAATATTTCACAAAGATTAAAAAGATTTCAGTATATTCAACAAAGGTTTCAAAGATTTCACAAAGACTTCAAAATATTTGAAAATATTATCAATAGATTTCACCAAGATAATAAAGATTTCACAAAGATTAAAAAGATTTCAATAGATTTTACGACTTAAAAGATTTCAAAATATTGAGAAATATTTCAAAATATTTAGAAATATTTCAGGAAATTTCTAAGATTTCGAAAAGATTTTCAAAATTTCACAGAGATTTCAAATGATTTCAATAAATTTCACAAAGATTAAAAAGATTTCAATAAATTTCACAAAGATTTCGCAGAGTTCAAAATATTAAGAAATATTTCAGGAAATTTCTAAGATTTCGAAAAAATGTTAAAAATTTCAGAAGTATTTAAAATATTTCACAAGGATTTCTAAATATTTCACAAAGATTAAAAAGATTTCAGTATATTCAACAAAGATTTCAAAGATTTCACAAAGACTTCAAAATATTTGAAAATATTATCAATAGATTTCACCAAGATAAAAAATATTTCACAAAGATTAAAAAGATTTCAATAGATTTTACGACTTAAAAGATTTCAAAATATTCAGAAATATTTCAGGAAATTTCTAAGATTTCGAAAAGATTAAAAAAATTTCACAGAGATTTCAAATGATTTCAAAATATTTCACAAAGATTAAAAAGATTTCAGTATATTCAACAAAGATTTCAAAGATTTAACAGACTTCAAAATATTTGAAAATATTATCAATAGATTTCACCAAGATAAAAAAGATTTCACAAAGATTAAAAATATTTCGAAAAGATTAAAAAAAATTTCAGAAAGATCAAAAAGATTTCAATCGATTTCACAAAAATTAAAAAGATTTCATTGAATTTCACAAAGATTAAATAGATTTCACAAATATTTCATGAAGATTTCAAAATATTCAAAAATATTTCAGAATATTTCTAAGATTTCGCAATGATTTTAAAAACTTTAGATAGATTTAAAAGAGTTCACAAAGATTAAAAAAAAGGTTTCACATAGATGTCACAACGGTTCCAAAGATTTTGAAAGATTTCAAATTTTTCAAGAAATATTTCACAAGATTTTTAAAATTTCGCAAAGATTGCAAAATATTTCAGAAGATTTTGAAGATTTCAAAGATTTTATAAAGATTGCAAAATATTTCAGAACATTTCAATAGACTTCACAACAGTTTTAAAAATTTCAAAAGATTTCACAAAACATTTCAAAATATTCAACAATATTTCGGAAGATTTCTAAGATTTTAAAAATTTCAAAAAGATTAAAAAGATTTCACAAACATTTCAAAAGATTTCACAAAGATTACAAAGATTTCAAAATATTCAAAAAGTATTCTAGAAGATTTCTAAGACTTGGCAAAGACTTAAGAAATTTCAGAGAGATTTAAAAGATTTCACAAAGATTTCAAAATATTTCAGAAGATTTCAAAGATTTCAAAGATTTTATAAAGATTGCAAAATATTTCAGAACATTTCAATAGACTTCACAATAGTTTTAAAAATTTCAAAAGATTTCACAAAACATTTCAAAATATTCAAAAATATTTCGGAAGATTTCTAAAATTTTAAAAATTTCAAAAAGATTAAAAAGATTTTACAAACATTTCAAAAGATTTCACAAAGATTACAAAGATTTCAAAATATTCAAAAAGTATTCTAGAAGATTTCTAAGA
>JAABKJ010007545.1:240611317-240857067 GCA_011634705.1 Andricus grossulariae | reverse complement strand
CTTGGCAAAGACTTAAGAAATTTCAGAGAGGTTTAAAAGATTTCACAAAGATTTCAAAATATTTCAAAATATTCAAGATTTCCAAGATTTCGCAAAGATTAAAAAAATTTAAGTTTGAAAACTTGTACTTTTGCGAATGAGAATTTATATACATTCAACATTTCAAAATATTTCAAAATAATAAACTATTTTGAAGATTGTAAAAGACTAGATAAAAGAAGGAAAATTCGGGGACAGGCTTAAAATCCTGTAATTAATTATAAATAATTGTAGTTTGAGAGCTTACCGTTAATTACGAGGACACTAAGTTTTGGACAATTTGCTCCCACAGCGCTAAGCAAATCGTCGTTGACTATTTTCATTTTGCTAAGATCCAACCTCTCTAAGCTTGTGAAACTTGTAAAGTGGGTTATCAGGTCCTCGGAAGTTAAACCAGCCGGGTTGCATCTGTAATATATTTATTGTATTTTTTATTAATTTATTAAGGAGTCATCCACAAATCACGCAAGGAAATTATTTTTAGAAAATACAATTTTTTAATAACAAGTAAGTCTTTCAAAAGTACAATTTTATCATTTCTACAGGGTCTAAAATTTTGCACGGTCTGAAACAAAAAATTGTGCAGTAGAAAAAATTGATTTTATAGGCAAAATTTACAGTTTTCTAACCCAATATTTTAAAAAGTATTAAAAAATGGACTTCAAAGCTTATTTGAACTATTATTCTGTAGTCTCTAAATTGTCGAAATTCATGATTATTTATAGCAGACTTTTTTTTTGCAGAAAATTCGTCTTTTCAACAAAATAGATGATTTTTCGACCAAATAGACTAATTTTCTACCAAAAATATGAATTTGCAACAAAATATATGTATTTTTAAACAAATTGTTGACATTTCGACTGAGAAAGATAACTTTTCAATAAAAAATGAAACAGTCAAATTTTCAGTTCAAAACATTAACTTTTAACAATGAAAAACAAAGAATTACAAACAAACAAAAAACAGTTTAATTTTAAATTAAGGAAATGAATTTTCGACCAAAAAGGTGAATTAAAAAAGCTGAAAATTCCCATTTTTCTAGAAAAGTCGTCGTTTTGGCTTGAAAATTCAACTTTTTGGATGAAATATCAAGCATTACATCATTCGTTAAGAATTCATATTTTTTGGTTAAAAATTTATGTATTTTGTTAAAAATTCACTTCTTTCATTGAAAATTTAACTATATTGTTAAAAAGACGTTTTTTAGTTGAAAATAAATTTTTTTGACTGAAAATTTAACAATTCCATTTCTGGTTAAAAAATTATCTTTTTAAATTGAAAACTCATCTTTTTGGTCTAATATTTATTTTATTTAGTAGAAAATTTAAGTTTTCTTGAAAATTCGTGTTTTTTTGTTGTTAAAAATTAATTTTTTTAACTGCAAATTTAACAATCCCATTTCTGATTGAAAATTTATATTTTGAAGTTGAAAATTCTTCTGTTTTGGTAGAAAATTCATCTTCTTGGTGGAAAATTTATCTCTTTGGTCGAAAATTAATTTTTTTAAATTGAATATTCAACTATTCTATCGTTAATTAAAAATTGATCTTTGATCGTTGAAAATTCAACTATTTGTTGGAAATTTGTTTATTTGCTTGAAAAATCAACTATTTGGTTGAAAAAAAAATTCAAGTTGAAAATTCATCTTGTTGGTCGAAAATATTTTTTCTTTGGTTAAAAATGGAACCATTTCGTTGAAAGTTCAGTTTTTTTAGCTAAAAATTAATTTTTTTAACTGAAAATTTAACAATCCCATTTCTGATTAAAAACTAGCCCAAAAAAAAAACGAATTTGAAAAAAAAATTAAATTTTCAACCAAAGGGGTGAATTATCAACTAAAATTATAAATCTTCAACCAAAGAACTAAGTTTTTAGCAAAGTAGTTCATTTTTCAAACAAGTAGTTACATTTTCTACCGGAAAAAAATAATTTTCAACAAAAAAGTTACTTTTCCTACCAAATAGTTAAATTTTCAAATAAATAGTTGAATTTTAACCAAATAGTTGAATTTTCTACAAAAAAGTTGAATTTTACCAAGAAATTTTAATTTGCAACAAAAAAGTTAATTTTTAACCAAATAGTTGAATTTTCTGCCAGCATATTTTCATTTCCTAGCCCAAAAAAAACGAATTTGAAAAAAAATTAAATTTTCAACCAAAGAGATGAATTTTAAACTAAAATTATGAATCTTCACCAAAGGACTGAATTTTTAGCAAAGTAGTTCATTTTTCGAACAAATAGTTAAATTTTCTACCAGAAAAAAATAATTTTTTAACAAAAAAGTTATTTTCCTACCAAATAGTTGATTTTTCAACTAAATAGTTGAATTTTACCAAAAAATTTCAATTTGCAACAAAAAAGTTCATTTTCAATCAAATAGTTGAATTTTCTGCCAGAATATTTTAATTTTCTAGCCCCACAAAAAACGAATTTAAAAAAAAATTAAACTTTCAACCAAAGAGGTGAATTTTTTGCCAGAATATTTTCATTTTCTAGCCAAAAAAACGAATCTGAAAAAAAATTTCATGTTCAACCAAAGAGGTGAATTTTTAACTGAAATTATGAATCTTCAACCAAACAACTGAATTTGTAGCAATGTAGTTCATTTTTCGAACAAGTAGTTAAATTTTTTACCAAAAAAAAAATAATTTTTAACAAAAAACTTATTTTCCTACCAAATAGTTGAATTTTCAACTAAATAGTTGAATTTTAACCAAATAGTAGAATTTTCTACCAAAATAGTTAAATTTTAACCAAAAATTTTAATTTGCAGCAAAAAAGTTAATTTTCAACCAAAGAGGTGAATTTTTTGCCAGAATATTTTCATTTTCTAGCCCAAAAAAAAAAAAATGGATTGAAAAAAAAAATTTAATTTTCAACCAAAGAGGTGAATTTTCAACTAAAATTATGAATCTTCAACCAAACAACTGAATGTTTAGCAAGGTAGTTCATTTTTCAAACTAGTAGTTAAATTTTTTACCAAAAAAAAAAATTTGTACAAAAAAGGTATTTTCCGACCAAATAGTTGAATTTTGAAATAAATAGTTTAATTTTGACCGAATAGTTAAATTTTCTACTGAAATAGTTAAATTTCAAACTAAAATATTAATTTGTAACAAAAAAGTTAATTTTCAACCAAATAGTTGAATTTTCTGCCAGAATATTTTAATTTTCTAGCCCCAAAAAAAAAAAAATTTGAAACAAAAATGTTTCAATTTTCAACCAAAGAGGTGAATTTTCAATTAAAATTATGAATCTTCAACCAAAAACATGAATTTTTAATAAAGTAGTTCATTTTTTGAACAAATAGTTAAATTTTCAACCAGAAAAAAATAATTTTCTACGAAATAGCTGAACCCTCTACAGAAATTTGAACTTTCTACTAAAATAGTAGAACTCTTAACAAATATATGAATTTTCAACCAAAATAGATGAATTCTCAGCGAAAAGCTTAATTTACTTGGACCAAAAAAGATTTTTATTTGAAATCAAACACAGTTGTATTCAACCAAAAAAGACGAATTTTCAACAAAATAGCTGAATCCTCACCCAAATCGGATTACTTTTCTACCAAAATAGTTGAACTTGCAAAAACAACAAAATCAGATTTTTTCACCAAAAGAGATAAATTTAAAAACGAAAAAGCCAAATTTTGAACCAAGAAAGAAAAAAAATATTGCATAAATTGTTGAATTTTCAAACCAAAAAGACGAATTTTCAACCAAGTAGTTAAACTTTCAACCAAAATAGATTAATTCTCAAAAAACACAAAGTAACTTTAAAGTAACTGTAATAAAAGTTCCAACTTACTGAAAAAATCGTAACTAAGTTACAAGTTACTTTTCAAAGAAGTAACAAAGTTACCCTAAAAGTTACTTAATCGAAATTGTGACTAGATATTAAATAAATCTATAAATTAATCTCAGTACATTTTTCGATTGGGCCAAAATTTAAACAAAAATTACAAGATATACTCGAATTTAAAAAATTGAAAAAAACTAGCAAAAAACAGCTTTTGACAAATCCAAAGAAAGAAGCCCACTTTTCAGTAAATGTTGAAATTTTTTTTTGAAGTATACATTTAGAAGCGTGAAAGCGTGCTTCGCGCCTGCATTTCCTGTTCACAATATTAATAATTATGAATAAATTAAAAATTTAATTTTTATTGTAAAGCTGGGTGGAAGAAGACGGATGTTTCAGTATGTTGTAGCTGTTATCAATTCGAGTTTAAATATCTTGACTCAAACTGGTGCAAACCGACTTGTATCATTATCCAACGATCTCGAGTGCCGGCCGTGACTATGGCTTCTTGACCACACTTACACATACACACACACGTACACACACCACTTTATATAAAAACGGACCATTCCCTTTGAAATGTGCAAATGATTTATTTGACCGGTTCTTAATTTTCAGAATAGTAAACCCGAAATGGTCAGATAACGGGATAAAGTTGTTTTTTTTTACCGTTAACGAAGCACATATCGATTTAATCAAAATACGGTTCAAATACATTCCTTTTTTAATTGCGTGGCCAGATCAAATTTACATTTTTTTATATGTAACATCTTGCGAGTGTTTATATATTCGCATATTATTATAAGGGTATCCACCTCACCAGGAAAATCGGGGGGAAAACAGAATTTTTAATTTGTGAATATTAAAAGTGTTTTGCTATTTTATTAGTCTCAGTTTGTTCAAACACGAAACGAAAAATTAAAAAGACTTTATTGTCAAGAATGACGAGAATATAAGTGATTCTGTTTGCAGCTTTATTTGTACTATTTTGAAATCTTTAAAGGGAGTTTATTGAAAAAAGGATAATTTGAAATTGTAAGAGGAATTTTTCGAGAAAAATTATGATTCGAACTTTGAATAGTAGATTTTATAGAATAATTACAATTTTGACTTGGAACGAGGAATTTCCGAAAAGAAATATGATTCTAATTTATAACAGTAAATTATTAAAAAGAGTGATAATTTTTAATTTGTTCACGAAATTTTCCGAAAGAATTACAATTTTCACTTGGAATGAAGAACTTTCATAGAGACTTATAATTGTGAATTTTTGAAAAGAATAATAATTTTGACTTGGGACGGGAAATTTCCTAAAAGAAATATGATTTCGGTTTGGAACAAGGCCGTTTTAAAAAGAATGATAATTTTTAATTCGTTCACGACATTTTGCAGAAGAATTACAATTTTCGCTTCGAATGAGGAATTTTCAAAAAGAATTACAATTGTGACTTGGAACACGGGATTTTCCAAAAGGTTTATAATTTTGACTTTGAAGGAGGAATTTCCGAGAAGAAATATGATTTTGGTTGAGAACAGGTAATTTCCGAAAAGAAATATGACTCTGATTTGGAACAGGGAATTTTTCAAGAAAAAAAAAAGATAATTGTGACTTAAAACAGTGGATTTTTTAAAAGAATTGCAATTTTGACTTGGAACGGGGAGTTTCCGAAAAGAAGTATAATTCTGATTTATAACAGGAAATTTTTTAAAAAGCATGATAATTTTAAATTTGTTCGCGAAATTTTCTAAAAGAATGACAATTTTTACTTGGAATGAGGAACTTTCGAAAAGAATTATGATTGTGAATTTAAAAAAAAAATTATAATTGTGACTTAGAACGGGAAATTTCTTAAAAGAAATATGATTTTGATTTGCAATAAGGCAGTTTTAAAAAGAATGATCATTTTAAATTCCTACACGACATTTTGGAAAAGAATTACAATTTTCGCTTGGAATCAGCAATTTTCAAAAATAATTATAATTGTGACTTGGGACAATGGATTTTCCCAAAAAAATATAATTTTAATCTGGAATGAGGAATTTCCGAAAAGAAATATGATTCTGGTTAGGAACAGGTAATTTCCGAGAAGAAATATGATTCTGGTTTGGAACAGGGCATTTTTGAAAAGAATGATAATTCGAACAGGTTCAGGGGTTTTGTTAAACGAATTACATAGAATTTTGATTTGGAATGAGGAATTTTTTAACAGAATAATAATTGTGACTTGGGACAGTGAATTTTCTAGAAGAATTGCAATTTTGATTTAGAACGGGAAATTTGATAAAAGAAATATGATTTTTATTTGGAACAAGGCAGTTTTAAAAAGAATGATAATTTTAAATTAGTTCACGACATTTTGCGAAAGAATTAAAATTTTCGCTTGGGATGAGCAATTTTCTAAAAGAATTATAATTGTGACTTGGAACACTGGATTTTCCAAAAGGTTTATAATTTTGACTTGAAAGGAGGAATTTTCGAGAAGAAATATGATTCTCGTTTGGAACAGGTAATTTACTAAAAGAAATATGATTCAGGTTAGGAACAGGTAATTTCCGAAAAGAAATATGATTGTGGTTTGAAACAGGGAATTTTTGAAAAGGATGATAATTTTGACTAGTTTAGGGGTTTTGCTAAAAGAATAACATACAATTTTCAATTCGGATGAAGAATTTTTAAAAAGAATGATAATTTTAAATTCCAATTACAATTTTCACTTGGAATCAGGAATTTTCGAAAAGAATTATAACTGTGACTTGGAAAAGTGGATTTTCCAAAAGAATCATAGTTTTGACTTGGAACGAGGAATTTCTGAAATGAAATATGATTCTGGTTAGGAACAGGGAATTTTTGAAAAGAATGATAATTTGAACAGGTTCAGGGGTTTTTTTAAACGAATTACATAGAATTTTCCTTTGGAATGAGGAATTTTTTAACAGAATAATAATTGTGACTTGGGACAGTGGATTTTCTAAAAGAATTGCAATTTTGACTTAGAACGGAAAATTTCCTAAAAGAAATATGATTTTTGTTTGGAATAAGGCATTTTTAAAAAGAATGATTATTTTAAATTCGTTTACGAAATTTTCCAAACCAATTACAATTTTCACTTGGAATGCGGAATTTTCGAAAAGAATTGTAACTGTAATTTGGAAAAATGGATTTTCAAAAAAATTATTATTTTAACTTGGAACAGAGGATTTTCCAAAAGAATTATAATTTTGACTTGGAACGAGGAATTTCCGAGAAGGAATATGATTCTGGTTAGGAACAGGTAATTTCCGAAAAGAAATATGATTCTGGTTTGGAACAGGGAATTTTTGAAAAGAATGATAATTTGGACTGGTTTAGGGGTTTTGCTAAAAGAATTACATACAAATTTGAATTCGGATGAAGAATTTTTAAAAAGAATTATAATTGTGACTTGGAACAGTGGATTTTCCAAAATAATTATAATTTTGACTTGGAACGAGGAAGAAATATGACTCCTGTTTGGAACAGGTAATTTCCGAAAAGAAACATGATTCCGTTTTGGGACAGGAAATTTGTGAAAAGATTGATAATTTGGACTGGTTCAGAGTTTTGCTAAAAGAATTACATACAATTTTCAATTGTGATGAAGAATTTTCAAAAAGAATTATAATTGTGTCTTGGGACAGTAGATTTTCTAAAAGAATTGCAATTTTGATTCAGAACGGGAAATTACCTAAAAGAAATATGATTTTTGTTTGAAACAAGGAATTTTTAGAAAGAATGATAATTTTAAATTCCAATCAAAATTTTAACTTGAATGAGAAATCTTGGAAGAGAATTATAACTGTGACTTGTAAGAGTGGATTTTTTTAAATATTTATAATTTTAACTTCTAACAGTGGATTTTCCAAAAAAATTATAATTTTGACTTGGAACGAGAAATTTCCGAAAAGAAATATGATTCTGGTTAGGAACAGGTAATTTCCGAAAAGAAATGTGATTCTTGTTTGGAACAGGGAATTTTTGTAAAGAATGATAGTTCGGACAAATTCAGGGGTTTCGTTAAACGAATTACATAGAATTTTCATTTGGAATGAGGAATTTTTTAACAGAATAATAATTGTTACTTGGGACAGTGAATTTTCTAAAAGAATTGCAATTTTGACTTAGGAAGGACAATTTCCTGAAAGAAATATGATTTGTGTTTGGAACAAGGCATTTTTAAAAAGAATGATTATTTCACATTCGTTCACAAAATGTTCGAAAAGAATTACAATAGTCACTTGGAATCAGGAATTTTTGGAAAGAATTATAATTGTGACTTGGAACAGTGGATTTTCCAAAAAAATTGCAATTTTGACGTGCAACGAGGAAAAAATATGATTCATGTTTGAAACAGGTAATTTCCGAAAAGAAACATGATTCTGGTTTGAAACAAGGAATTTTTGAAAAAAATGATAGTTTTGACTTGAAACCGTGGATTTTCTGAAAGAATTGTAATTTCCACTTAAAAGGGGAAATTTCCTAAAAGAAATATGATTTTCGTTTCGAAAAGGGCATTTTGAAAAACAATTATAATTTTTAATTGGTTTACGTAATTTTCCAACAGAATTACAATTTTCATTTTGGATGAGGAATTTTTTAACAGAATTATAATTGAGACTTGGGACAGTGGATTTTCTGGAAGAATTGCAATTTTGACTTGGAGCGAGGAATTTCCGAAAAGAAATATGATTCTGATTGGGACCAGGTAATTTCCGAAAAGAAATATGATTCTGGTTAGAAACAGGTAATTTCCGAAAAGAAATATGATTCTGGTTTGGAACAGGGAATTTTTGAAAAAAATTATCATTGTGACTTGGGACAGTGGATTTTCTAAAAGAATTGCAATTTTGACTTAGAACAAGAAATCTTTTAAGAGAAATATGATTTTGGTTCGTTACAAGGCATTTTTAAAAAGAATGATAATTTTAAATTCGTTCATGAAATTTTCCAAAAGATTCACAATATTCACTCGGAATGAGGAATTTTCGAAAAGAATTATAATTGTGACTAGGAACAGTGGATTTTCTGAAAAAATGGCAATTTCTACTTAGAACGGGAAATTTCCCAAACGAAATATGATTTAGATTTAGAAAAAAGGAATTTTTAAAAAGAATGATAATTTTAAATTGGCTTACGAAATTTTCTAAAAGAATGACAATTTTCACTTGGAATGAGGAATTTTTGAAAAGAATTATAACTCAGACTTGGAGCAGTGGATTTTCCAAAAGAATTGCAATTTTGACTTGGAACGAGGAATTTCCGAAAAGAAATATGATTCTGGTTCGAAACAGGGAATTTTTGAAGAAAATGATCATTTTTATTTGGAACCGTGGATTTTCTAAAAGAATTGCAATTTTGACTTACAACGGGAAAAATTCCTGAAAGAAATATGATTCTGGTTTGGAATGAGGAATTTCCGAAAAGAAATATGATTCTGTTTCAGAATAGGGAATTCTTGAAAAAAACATGATAATTGTGACTCAGAACAGTGAATTTTCTAAAGGAATTGCAATTTTGACTTAGAAAGGGAATTTTCGTAACAGAAATATGATAAGGATTGGGAACAGGGAACTTCTGAAAATAACGATAATTTTGACGTGAAACGGGTAATTTCTGAACAGAAATATGATTCTGATTTTGAACAGAGCATTTTTGAAACTAATGATAATTTCTAGTTGGTTCAGGAAATTCCCCAAAAAAATTATCTACAATTTTCACTTGGAATGAGGAATTTTCAAAAAGAATTATAATTGTGACTTGGAACAGAGGATTTTCCAAATAAAATTACAATTTTCACATGGAACGGGTAATTTTCGAAAAGAAATATGATTCTGGCTTGGAACAGGTAATTTCCGGAAAAAAATTATAATTGTGACTATGGACCGTGGATTTTCTAAAAGAATTGCAATTTTGACTTAGAAAGCGAAATTTCCTAGAAGAAATATGATGCTGGTTTGGAACAGTAAATTTTTGAAAAAAATTTGAATTTTTACGTGGAATAGGTAATTTCCGAACAGAAATATGATTCTGATTTAAAACAGGGCATTTTTTAAAAAAATGATACTTTTGACTTTGTTTAGGGAATTCTCCAAAAAAAATACATACAATTTTCATTTAGAATGAGGAATTTTTGCAAAGAATTATAATTGTGACTTGGAACAGAGGATTTTTCAACAAAAAATACAATTTTGACTTGGAACGGGTAATTTTCGCAAAGAAATATGATCCTAGTTTGAAAAAGGGAATTTTTGTGAAGAATGATAATTTGGACTGGCTCAGGGGTTTTGCTGAAAGAATACATGAAATTTTCACTTAGAATGAATTTTCAAAAAAAAATTATATCTGCTATTTGGAACAGTGGATTTTTCACAAAAATTGCAATTTGATTGGAATGGGGAATTTCAGAGACGAAATATGATTCTGATTCAAAACAGAACATTTTTAAAAATAATGATAATTTCTCATTGTTTTAGAGAATTCGCCAAAAGAATTACATACAATTTTGACTTGGAATGAGAAATTTTCGAAAAGAACTATAGTTTTGATTTAAGGCATGGAAATTTGAAAGATAGGTATAGTATAAGTATAAGTATAAGTATATTTCTAGATCAGGAAAATAAAAATTGACTGGGAGAAAACCGGGTACATGACCAGAAATTTAAAACAGTCCGTTGGGTAGACACTCTGACTATGTTTATTCAAAATTATAAATTTTGATGGAGCTATTGATTAATTAAATAAAAGGGTAATTAGTATCAAAAGATAATTTATAATACGATAGGGAAAGAAAAGTTTATTCACTTTCAAATTCAGTATTGTATTCATAAGATGTTGCCAGTACTACGTGACATGTGTATAATATTTTGAATATTCTGAAGAATTTAAATAAAGCATGTCAGTGTTACAAGTGAAAATTTCATGATAATCAACAGAGAGAAAATACTTTCATTTAATAAATTAAAGAAGAAAAATAAAACTCATGCAAAAAATGCTATCGAATTCTGAAGGAAGATGTAAATTTAATTTCCTTCAAGTGGAAATATCCGCTGTTAATAAGAATGCTTTTTATAATTTTCGTAAATTACTGACAAATTTTCTCAGATCGAAAATCATGGAATATAAAATAATAATACAAAATTATGAAGTCTTTGTCCAAATGTAGTTCTATCTCAAATATATATTTTATTGTTAGTAAAAGCCGCAATCACATGCAAATTTCAATTAAAGAAGAATAAATTAAAAACGTGAAAGAACACGAACCTGCTCGTCCTTCTAGTTCATCTATGAGTTCTGGTGGCAAGGGTGGGTTTTCCTGATCAATGGCTTGTTGAAGATCAGGAATGATAACATCGAAATTTACATGTCTTTCCCGCAAAAAGCGAGAAACTCGTGAGATCGTGTCAGGTCGCACCAAAACATCAAATGCACTTCCATTTCCCATCCAAGTTGATACATCTACAAGTTAACAAATTAAAACATATATTTAGATAAAAATCGGAAAAGAAACTTTGCTCTAAAACTCTTTAGTCATTTAAATTTATTTCTTAATCTAAGTCAGTGAGATTTCACTGGTTTCAATAGCCAAAAGAAGGTAACTGATATCATCTGAATAAAAATTTCACTGGTAATAAGTGTTTACATCTTACATCTTAAAATGAACCGGTGAGATTCAAGTGTTTTCGATAGCCAAAAGAGGGTCACCGACATCACTTGAATGAAAATTTCCCTGAAATTTTCATTCAAATAATACTAGTGACCCTCTTTTGGCTACTGAAACCAGTAAAATCGCACTGATTCAGTTTCAGAGAGTTTATTCACAATTAATGCAAATGACATATTAGGAAAAGAATGATAAGTAAAATGAGAAACAAACCTCCAACTTCTTGAAGATAGGATACATATTCTGCTTTTTCATTATCTGCTAAAACCCTCCATACTTGAGAACCTTCATATGTGATGGATTCTTCAGGTATATCTACAGCTTTGATAACAACAGAATCAGATGAACCACTTCTGGTTTCACCTTCATTATCAGTGATTGCTATCTCGAGGGCAGGATCTAATGTTTCCCTGAGATCGCGATGATGATTTAAACTGGAAGCATTTGTAACAATCGATGCTAAAAGTAGTAAGGTTAATAAACGTTGAAACCAGTCCCTCGACGGCCTTAAGCTCTCCATTCTGTCGAACTGACTCCCAACTTCAAGTCTCACCTTTTATAAGTTGGTCTTGTTAACGGTACTTCTCAAACTCGATTTCATGGTCACGGCGACTGGTGAATCCTGTGCCAAAGAAAAGCTAAGGTTCAAGAACAAAATACTAATGGTTTACATATAGGATTGATATTGACCTCAAAGAGCCTTTCTTGCTAATAAAATTTTAGAAACTAGCATCATCGATTGAGGGGGAAACATTTTTTTAAAACAAAATACAAATTTTGAATAAAGATTTTTGAGGATTTCAGAAATTTCAAATCAAAATTACAACAAAAAGGTTCATTTTAAACCAAATAGTCCAATTTTTCCCAAGATTCGGGATGAGTAGTCAAATATTTGTCATTCCAAAACCACTAATTTTTTTGGATCGCTAGACACAACCAAAGAGATGAATTTTAAACTACAATTATGAATCCTCAACCCAAAAAAAAATGAATCTTCAACAAAAAAGGCAATTTTGATCAAAGTAGTTTAATTTTCTACCTAGCTGTTGGAACTGCAAGCCAAAAAGATGAAGTATCTGGGAAACAGTTCAATTTTGAACCCAGAAATATAAATTTTCAACAAAAAACGAAATTTTTATAAAAAACAACTTGTTTTTTGAAACAAATAATTCAATTTTCCAACAAACTGCTGAAAATTTAGACCAAAAAGATAAATATACTACGAAATAGTTAAATTTTCAACCAAGAAAGATTTTTCAGTCAAGAAAAAAAATGTGTAGCCAATTGTTGAATCTTCAAGCCAAAAAGACAAATTTTCCACGAACAAAATTATTTGTTTCCCAAGGTCGAGGAACCTGTAACAAAATATATGAATTTTTACGTAAATAGTTGAATTTTCAACAAACGAGATAAATCTTTTACAAAAAAAAAAAAATGGATTTTTGGCAAAGCTGAACAACCTGAAACCAAATGGCAGAATTTTTAACAAAAAAAAATTTAATAGTTGATATTTGAGTAAAAAAATGTCAATTTTAATTCAATAATAGTTAAATTAGACAGAACAAAAATTATCAAAATAGTTTGATTTTCCACTAAAACATATCAATTTTCAACCAAACGATTGAATTTTTAAACAATATATCCAACAACCAGAAAAGACGAATTTTCAACCCAAAAATAGAATAGTTGAATAATTAGTTTAACATATTAATTTCTAACAAACACAAAAATGAATTTAACGCCGAATATTTAATTTTTATTTTTATTTTTAAATAGTTGAATTTTCCACGAAGCTGTTGAAATTTCAAACAACAAAGACGTATTCTCTACAAAAAAATAAATTTCTAATACAAAAATATCAATTTTCAACAAGAAAGTTAATTTTTAAATACCAATAGAAATGAATTTTCAATTAAAAAAGACCAAATTTCTAAGAAAAAGTTAAATTTTCAATCTAAAGAGATGAATTTTTTACAAAACAATCGAATTTTTAACCCCAAATCACTAATTTTTTTGAACCTGTGCTAGCCAAATTTTCGGTTACAAAAATTAATTTTTGACCAAAAAGAAATAAATTTTGAAAAAAAAAAAAATTTTAATTTTCAATCAAAAAGATGAATCTTCAACCAAACGCGTCCCTATCAAAAAGTGATCAATAACAAATTTGTAGATCTTTTTTGAAAGTACAATTTTTGTCACTTCATCTCTTGTCGTATCTTGTATAGTTAGACCGCAAAAATAGAAATTTTGGGTTTTCATTGTATTTTGTGCGGTCAAAATTTAAATTTTCGATTTTTCAACTAATTTTCTGATTTTAACCTGAATGAGATTTTAATTTCAAGTAAATAACAGTTGAATCAATTTTTGGTTTATGAAAATACTTTTCAAATAAAAAAAAATATAAAAATTACGAAAAATAGTGAAATTTACAACCAAAGAGATCAATTTTCAACAACAAAAATGAATTTTTCACGAAGTCGTTCAACTTTCAACCCGGTAGTTAGTTTTTTAACTAAAAAAGATTAATTGTCGACAAAAAATGTAGTAGTTTATATTTCAACCAAAAACTACTTTAATTTTAAATCAAAAGCAGTAGAATTAACAAAAAAAAAAGAACATACACAAATTTTTAACCAAATTTTCAGTGCAGGAGGAAAAAAAATTATCCAAATTGTTGAATTATCGAACCAAAAATAAGAAATTTTTAACAAAATAGTTTTGAATTTTCAACCCGAAAATATAAATTTTTAATAAAAAAAGGTAATTTTCAACAAAATAATCAAATGATCTACCAAAACAGTCAAATTTTCAACCAAAAAGTATGAATTTTTAACAAAATTGTTGAATTTTGAACAAATTCATTCAATTTTCGATCAACTAATCAAATCTTAAAACAAAAAGGATAAATTCGCAACCACAAAAAAAATAGTAGCCTTTTCAACTGAAAATAGTTGAATTTTCTTATTGGATATTCAACTGCTAAAAATTATTCCACTGCCAAGAATAATTCAACTGCTGGAAATGATTCAAAAGCCGAAAATTATTCAACTGCTAAAAATAAGTTACCTATTAACAATTATTCAACTGCTTAAAAATGATTCAATAGCCGAAAATTATTCAATAACCAAAAATTATTCAATAGCTGAAAATTGTTCAACTGCTAAAAAATATTAAATAGCCGAAAGTTATTCAACTGCTGAAAATAATTCAACTGCTGATAATAATTTAATTATTAAGAATTATTCAAATGCTAAAAATTATTCCACTGCTAAAAATTATTCAATAGCCGAAAATTATTCAATACCCAAAAATTAATGAAAAGCTGAAAATTATTCAACTGCTAAAAAATATTCAATAGCCGAAAATTATTCAATTTCTGAAAATAATTCAACTGCTGATAATAATTTCATTATTAAGAATTATTCAAATGCTAAAAATTATTCCACTGCTAAAAATTATTCAATAGCCGAAAATTATTCAATACCTATTTATGCAAATTCTACTTACGTATACAAAAAATGGAACTCCTACACTGAGAAAATCACTTTTATAAAATCTTTCTCCAGCACGAAATTACGGCACGCTATAGGCACACTGGTACGAATTCACACCAAATCAAACTTCATATTTGAATCTCTTGGAAGAAAAGACGAAACTGGTTGGCGGCCTCGTGGTATCCGACGCAGTAGAGGTCAGGCATATTTAACGTAGTGGGGCGAATACCTTGAATTTATTTCTCTTTGAATTCTACAACATTGAAATTTTCTTTGGTGCGAATTAGCACCAGTGTGCCTACTTCGGTTTAACAATCTTTCGTCCCTTGCAATTTATCATCATATTGATGTCAAAATTTGACACTTGAGGAAACATGCAAGAGAGAATATTCATAGGTTATTATGATAATTTTACATACCACTCCTAAAAAACTTTTTGTCTTGTTACAAGTTTTATTCAGAAAAAAAAGTTAAAAGTTTGAGAACTCTTGATAGGCATTCAAGTGTTCCATATAAAACAATTTGTATTGAATTTGTACTTGACTAGAATTGATAGACACTTATAAATTAAAAATAAGTTATTGAATAGGTTGCATTGCATTTCAACATATTTTCAAAAGTCGGTAATGGAGTTGAAGCGAGTAGGGGAAGTCGCGATGGGTGGGTGGGTACTGTATAATTTTCGTGATTATTTCTTATATAATTGCACATTTCACTTTTAACCAAACCCTTTTTTAAAAATTTTTTTTTGCTTTATTCTTATTTGAAGTTCCCGCGCGAACCGGGAACTAATTAACCTTTATATGGGAATTAATGGGGGGAAAAAAATAATGGGAATTAATATTAACCTTCTCTCGGTTATAAACAATTCGCCTCTGATTTATCTGATAAGTTTAAAATTACCTCAGCATACTTCTGCCTACTATTTAGTGAAATCGTTTCTATTGGTTTTATTAGTACAAGTGTTCGAAAAAATATATTGAAAAGATCAAAAAGTACTCATTATTAATTAATGTACTATCAGGAATAATATTTCGAAAATACCCATTTGAAGGTTTTTGAACTTATTTATTAGCTTATTTATTTTAACATGGCTTATTATTATTATACAACTTGACTTGAATATATAGAAATGACTAGCTGTTGCCCGCGGGCTCCGCCTGTCGAAACAACTAGTCTTTGCGCACGGCCGCTTTGCGTCAATTGGGACCGCTTCGCGGCCTCAACTTATCTTGTGTCTGTAACCCCCAAATTACCGGCCTCCGTAAGCCCCTGATAGCATATATAGTTTCTAAATCCATTCTCTGAAAACACCATCCAGAGTACGCCCGTGATAACGTGCATATCTTCTTACCTCCTAAGACGCCCTCTCGCGAACGCCCTTGATCACATTTATATTTTCTTAAGCCGCACACAGCCCTCCCGCGTACGCCCCTGATTGCATTCTTATTTTCTTGAACCCCTGCAACACTCTTCCGCATACGCCCCTGATCATCATCCGGTAGCTGCAGTTCCTATCTGGTACTTTTAACCACATTTTTAGTATTGATACGGATAAATATAGCGATCCACACTGCCTCGTTGATCTCCCCAGATTCCTAATGCACTTTTGTGAAAATTTTGGGACCATTCCGAGAAGGCATTAGGATTTCTGTAGCTAACGAACAGACACATATTCACTTATATATGTGACGTGCGCCGAAGAAAGGGGGCTTACTCTAAAAAAATCTAAATCGTGGTTTTTACACCTTTCGATAGTTTTTGAGTTTTTTTTTTTAATGAAACCATCGAAGAAAATTTCTGAGCGTTATTATTGCTGATAATTGAGTTTTTAGGTACCCGAGAAATCAGGCTTTCGCTCGAGAGCTCGAGATCCCGTGAAACACCTTCCACCACTTACTAACACATCTCCGCGTCTCATCTATACCTGTCCGTGAGCCGCGTCTACGACCTATCTCTTTCCTCGTCTCTCGTTAGTTTTTCCATAGCCAAAATAGGCAAATGGTGCCAACGAGTAATGTATTAAATTTAATTTGTTTCTTCTTTTGTAGTATCTAATCCGCGATAGATGTACATTTTTTAGGAAACATCAACATTTTGATAATCGCTTTTTTATGGATTAATCATCAACCGAATACCCCTTTACAGCGTGAAACTAATCCAAAAAACTTGCTGGGAAATAAGTTTTCTTTAATAAAGAGCTTAAATTCTCCGGTGGCGAATTCATTTGATATGATTACAGTTTTTAACTATTGTCAACTCATGTAAAAAATCATTTTAAAAGTTAATTTAATTCTGATTATGCAATAATTAAAATCTTCAGAAAGGTAGTCATGGAGATTTATTTACAGGCAATTACAAATTATTGAAATAATAATTTTCGTACATAATTCCTAGTATTTTTCTAGTATTATCCTAGTATTATTCTAGTCATTATACGATGACTAGTAGTTATTTTTCTCGTATACGTGGAAATGTCGTAAAATATTTGCTGTGCATCAATTCTCCTTATTTTTCGTTCTTTTGGGGTTCGGTGTAAGAGACTGGTGACCGAGTAGATCCTTACTTGTTTCTTTCTTGCAAAGAGGACGAAGTTCTTCATAAAGATACCATGATCTTTGGAGTGAAAAACCTTGCGGTTCAATCTTTCGTAGAGGAGCAATTTTTGTTGTTTTCATCGAAATTTTCTTTTGAACCACTAATTGAGGCGAGTTTGAACAAATCTGAGCTTTGATCATACCATCCTGATAAAAATTAAAGTGATGCTATTTCGTTACTGACGGAACTGGTTTGAAAAATTGCTTCAAAAAGACATCCCACTCGGCCCACGAAACGTTTCGAACATTAGTTACTGAATCTTTTCTGGATACAGCTAAGTTGTAACCTTTCGGTGAAGAGGTTTTGACAACTTCTATAAAATCTTCTTGGCAATCAACAATTGATTTGGCGAACTTAGATTTAAAATTACCAAAATTTCGATCTGGGGAAAATTTGATCTGCCCAGTTAAAAGGAAATTCAATGAAATCGCCCTGTTTTTTCCGTCATCACTTACCAAAGGAGGTAATGCACGACACCGTTGTTTTTATTCTGACCAACGCAATTATGAGCAAACAAAACAATTTCCTTGACATTCAGTTGATTCAGGTAATAATCTAGAATGTTTTTTTGAATGCCTGTCAGTTCATCATGGATACCGAAAATTCTGCACTTCCGGTTTGCTTTAAAATAAGATGAACCAACTTGCTGAGGGCCACTGGTGTAAGAAACATTTTTGGCATAATCGAAAGCTAATACAGCTTGTGGCAATTGAATGGCAACTTCGGATCTATTCCTATAAGAATTATAGAACTCTCGCTGGATCCGAGCAACCTCTAAGTGTTCGCTCGCCGAATATATTTTTTTATCGAATTATTTTTATTTATTGATTGTTATTTATCGATTATTATTTATCGAATTTTCGATAAATAGAAATTTTCGTATCGCAGAATGGGAACTTGACGACTCTTACAAAACTGCGAAATAGCGGCAAACGTCCTGGCAAAGGAATAGCTACTTTCCTGTCACAGTGCTTTTTCTTGCTGCTGAAGTATTTGCTAATGCATGTTGACGAATATGCAAGCCGTTGTTTTCGAAATGTTTGCATAAGTTATAGTATCGTTTTTTCTTCAAGTCATGCAGGAAAAAATACCTTTTTCTGCAAATTGATGAATCCGCAACAAAAAATTTGCGAAGCGACGAGTTAGCCTATCTGTTTTGTCTAACGTTGAAAAGCTCTGGAATCAATATCTTCTTTTCTTTTGTCTGGGAAATCGGCCGCAGTTGTATGTTGTTTCGCAAAATATTTGAATGTTACTTTCGCGAAAATTTGCGGATGGTAAATGTTACCCTCTAAACCAAAACCAGTGAAATTTCACTGACCCCCCAATAACGAAATTTCCACGGATAAATCTGTGATAAATCTGATGGTCACTGAGTATTTAGTAATTAAATTATGTGACTGTTACTTTCACTTTACATTAATTGGATTAACTGTTACGCACATTCCACTGGTAACAAGTTGAATTTCACTGAAATAGATTAAGAGAGCGGGAAACTGTTATTTTATTCTTACGGATTCCTCGGTCAAGGCGTTTATTAAATCTTCATCTTCAGAATTATCACTTTCGCCGAGAATTTCCTGCATCAACATGATTATTTTTCTATTACCGTCCACATTTCTTCTTCTGTATAAGATATCAACTCTTTCAAAGTGAATATTGTGCGACTCATTATCGAGCGAAAATTTGAGGTCATTAATACGGAAAATTTGCCAGTTCCTATGTGGACATTTTAGAAACAGATTTTTGACTTAGAGATAAAAAAGTATAACAATTTAGAAAATTGTACTCAAAGCATTTCGAAAATTTCAAATAAATCTCGTGCAATCGAATAGTTTAGAAAAATGTGATCATGGGGGGGGGGCAGTGCTCCCTCTCCTTCACGGGCCACATGGCTGGCTCCCGCCTATCGCTACGGCACTGCAGCCACAGCGCGCTTGCCTTTCAGACCTGTCGAGAGAGCTTTGGGGTCGATTACTGGTTTTTGCTTCCCTGTCGTTGTTTTGACACCTCCTCACTTACATCTTAATGCCATCATGGCTTCATTTGTCAGTAGAGCAGAAAGATAATGCGAAATCGTGGGTCATCCCTGTTATTCGGACGGAGGAACACTTCCGACAGCAAGGGATGTTGTCAGGTGCTTACTATACGCTCCGTATGAACTAATGGAGGGCCAGGAAAATAGTAAACAGCCAGCCAATAATGACGTAGCTCTTGTTGTTGCTCAACGACTAGCGAAACTATGGGTCATCAACTCCCACAATGCCTGTAAAATCAATTCAGGACAAAATTAAGAAGTTGAATGAATCATACCTCGTCATAAATTCTTACTCACGTTCAAGCAGGAAATCTACTGCCTCTTTCAAACGGAAACATGAATTTCTTTTTAAAGCAAATAATATATTTAAAGTTGCAGCATGCTGGTGTGACCTTTCTAACACACTACTCTGCAGGTTTCCTCCTGAATACAAAATCCCGTCAAGCGAACACACTTTCAGTACTGACACAAAGCGTCCTCGTCTAATGGTAATAGGGTCAGTTAACAAAGTTGTAACAAAAATGCTGGACCATAAACAACATATATTGTCTAGAAAAGAGGCCTATGCTCAGAAAGTAACACACTGTCAAACACAATACCATTCTGCTTCAACCATTGGCGACAATTTAGAGGATGAGGAGTGTTCGTGTGATACATCTGAACTAGATTCTGACTTCATTTTGGAGGAGCACTCTCGTTCCCAACTACAAATGCGGGAAAGATTGCCTCTAGTAACAAAAGAAGCCGATGGTTTCGGAATCTCAGATGTAGCAACAACTTCTATCGCCACATCTACACTAAGAGATTTGGGACTAATCAATAAGGATAAAACTACCAAAATAATTGATCCAAATAAAATGAGGAGAGAGCGCAAAAAAGCAAGGGTTCAAACAACTGAATCACAGAAAAGTCTCGAAGGTCCTTTATTAGGCATTTATTTCAATGGAAAACGAAATGTTACACTGCCGTCAGGAACAAAAAGGAAAGTTGGCGAGGAGCACATATCATTAGTGTCGGAACCAGGTGCAATGTACATTGTTCGTGTGACTCCTCATGGTGGTCTTGCATCTCAACTTGCTGATAGCATTTTAGAGTTTGTTGAAGCAAATAATCATGACTTGAGCTATTTATAAGTCATTGGTGCCGCTGGCACACCATTAAATACAGGAGCCATCGGCAGAGCTATACTTCTCATTGAAAACCGCCTGGGTAAATGTCTGCAGTGGCAGATTTGTTTTTGTTTCATTTGAAAAAATTGACCCTCAGGCACCTTATCTTGCATCTTGAATTCGATCCGAAATTGCTTAGCACCGACCAAAAATACCTGCTTGAAATCTGCAATGCTATTTCTTCCGGCAATTTCCCAGATCCTCTTGCTAATAAGGATCCCAGTGTACTCGGCCACGCGCGCTTCGGGTGTATGCTCCTGTATGGTTCATTATCAAAAGAAACTGGAAGTTCTACTATGCAAGCAAACATGTATGCTAGACTATAAAACTGCCAAGATACACACCAGAGGATGTTAGTACAGCTGAAATTGAACCTCGCATCCAAAATAACGGGTATGCTCTTTACCCTGAAAACTTGACGTTAGCGATGCTTTTCGACAGCAGAAAGACGTCAGAGCGCGAACTGTAAAATTAATATATAACAGACCAAGCCCGGAGTCAATAAACGGTTTCATTAGAAAGACGCTTCACTTATGAAAAGATTTACCAAAAATCAGGACTAAAGCAGATTTTTCTTTACTTAACTAATAGACAACACCCTAATGGTTGGTTGGTTAGGCAGAGAGTGTGTGGGATTTGATGAGTAGCCACCTCCACGTGGTGAATCCTTGGTCTTCGTTGAATGTACACGCGAAGAGCAGAGAGCTACTCAGACGTGAACTTTCCTCAAATTTAGGCCTATTATACACCTGGCTGGTAATTTTAAATAGGGGTACCTGTTTTTCCAAATTCTGCTGTGAATAGAAAATTTCTTCACCTGAGCCGATATGAATTTCGAAAGAAGGTGTTTTTTGATGTACCCTACTGTATATCACGTTCCTTATAATCGTATATAAACTAAAGACGAAAATGTCATCAAAAATACGAAAAAGATCTAGAAAATGTAAGTACTAGAATGAAATTATTATAATCATTTGCAGTGAAGAAAATATTGTAGGTTATTATGTTCAAAATAATAACCAGAAAATGAAACACAGTCAAACCGGCAACCGCTTGTGGGGATAACACGTGATACAGCAACAGCAATGCACATGTGCAGGGTGGCGAGCAAAGTTTGTGTGCTTGGCAAAAACTAGCGATCTCTTCGAGGTTGTTTTTCCCACTGCCTACGTACAGGGACTACTCCTTACTATTCTTTCGTGTGCATCATGAATGTGCAACGAATATTGTTCGCGAGTTAAACAAAGAGGCCAGTTGTTTTTTTGCTTTTAATGTGGGTCAGCAGGGGGGCGCAGTGAGGTCCCACCCCTGACACTCAAGCTATAAAGCCTATTGTACCACATCCGTGGTTATTCTCAAGGCAGTACCTACTTTGTTCGTGGCCGAGTGGCCCTCACACAATCTGCCCAGCGACCGCTGAGCAGTAGTCCCCCGTAGGTGCTTCAAGCGCAAGGAGATCGCTAACTCATTTTCGAGTCTCATCAAGATCGACTTCGACCCCCAAGGCTAGTCCCCTCGACAGAGGGACTACGCCGTGCTACGTAACCAGCCCCTTCTTTGGGGACCTACAGATCAAGGTGGGTTCCAAACCACCGGAGCGCAGGTTGAATAGAAAAATTTCAATTGGTACCGGTTTAGGGATCAAACTTCAGTCCTCCTGCACGGAAGCCTGACGCGCAAAGAAGCCATTTAATAAAATCTTCAAGGTTAAAAAAATTCGTGCCATTAATAAATTTGAGTAACTTTTTATGTGAATAAAAGATATAATATTGTATTTCTAATCACAGTGGAGTCTCGCCTATTTCCATCCCCCTTCTTTCCTGTCGCTTCTATTTCCCGTCGGCTGTATGCGGTTATTTCCATTTGCGCAGTTCCGGCAACTCCCATCACAGTCCCGGTATATTCTCCTCCGCGTCAGTGTCTAACCAATTGGAAAGAGGACCAAAGAGTCATGTTCCATTCTTTTGTCGATTCACGACCTTTAAGTTTCACGAAATAAAATAAGATATCCTACATGTCAGGTTAGTGGTACTATAACCTCAAATTGAGGACAGTTGCTTCGTGAAACTGAAAGGTCTTCAACCGATCGTATGCAGTTGCAGTACCATGCACTAACCTTCCTGACGGCTCACGTATTTCCTCCACCTAGTCTAGAATATCTTCGCGGTACGTCATGCTGCAAAACTCACTATGACGCGAAATATTTGCGTCGTTTTTTTATTCTGTAATATTTATTTTCTGTTGGCAAATTGTCCTACGCCAACAAAAACACTTGAAAGACACTGCAAAATCACTGATGCATGTATGCATACAGACTAACGGACAGCGACTTTTTCAACTGCGCAATAAGCCGGATATCCACTCGCCTGAACCTTTTCATAATATTGAGCAATATACTCGACTGAGTACTCGCGCACTCGGCCCTTTCGAGGCGATAGTCGCAACTTTCTCTCGCCCTACGCGCTGAGAAACTGCGTGGGCCAGCAGTTCTAGAAATGTCAGGTTTATTTATTTGTATTATTATTGATAGTATTCATTGTAGTGAAATCGACTCGCGCCTTTCGATTGAAAAAGTTGCGTATAGGCGGCGCATCGATACAAGAACTGGGCAGCCAATGAACGTCGCTTGACCCAAATATTCTGCCCACTCGCGGTAAGGATGGGGCCCCCTCCAGCTTGAAAATAAAAGAATCTTTCGTTTCATGGCCAGAGAAATAGGCGATCCTTCACTGTATATAAAAAATGTCTTTACGTTTTGCTTAATTTAGAAGTTGCAACAAAATATTTCTTATGCTGTGAAAATCATGATTCTGGATCCCTTATTTTATGTATACCAGGTCTACAATGTCATCATTAAGAATATAATCCTTATACTTATTGACCGTTATCTTTTTATTCTATAACTATAATAATTGGACTATAGCAATTATAGCCATACATACCCTATACTTTAGGCATAACTTATGTGTACTTAATTATTAATACATATTACATATTATTAATATATAAGATAAATCTGAGCGACGACTCCTTGTACGATTTCCCACATGTTTTCCTAGATCAATTCCATGCCAACATTTTTTTACCCGGGAAATAGTAAAAATAGACTAGGTACTGTAACGTGGTATTTAAACCACGCGAAAAATAAACGAATTTTTCTTAAATTTCAATAAATAAATGAAGGTGGACAAAGAATCAACTTTTAACTAGCTGTCTGCGAGTAGTGAGGATATTTTGGCTGGCGCGAAGACAGAATGGGCCGGAGGAGCTGGGGGGAAACCGATACGTGCACCATGAAGCAAAAGGAACTCTGTCTCTTGTCTAAAGGAGATTCCCAGACACGTATGAGCCAGAGAGAAGACGTTCAGATTCCAGCGGTTGGTTAGTAAACTAACTAGCGTGAGCGAATCGAGCTCGAGATGTCGTCTGCTTGACAGGCGTATCAATTGGCGCTGCGGTCGACGTTCGTTCGGCAATTTTGAAGGGCTGGAGATCATACAGCTATGGCCATCTGCAGGTTAAGACTCATACTAATGTCGCACCGACGAATCATATCATGCGCACTGACGTCCTTCCGGTTTTTAGCAAAGAAGGCTGAAGTGAATACCTTAAATTCATTAATTGTCTTGGCTTTCTAAGAATCACTTACTTTCAAAGTTTCGCTTGTCAGCCAATTTATTAATTCCAACTAAACACTTAAAAATCAAAATGACCCGACGAGGATAGCACCGGGTCAAACGCCGAATCACAGGTACAGTTCCATATTCGTCGCTGGTGTTTTAATAGTAAATCTCGATGTAAAAGTGCCAAATGGTTTCGGTATTCGAAGCATGATGAATCGATGTGAATTCGCTTGCATTGACAAGCATCATTAATGGTCGGGCTCGCGGTTTCCTTCCCGTTGTTTAAACCCGTAAACATAATTTGCATTTGGTAATAAATTATCGGGTTACGATTGATGTGTCGATTTCGCAGCTTTCCCGGATCATTAAATTCTCGGAGCATGGCCGCGCGTTCAAAACCTATCGCCGCCATGTCACTTTAGACTCTCGTAGGTCAGTCATCACAATTAAAATATTATTTGTATTTGTATGTATTAAAGAACAGTCCCTAGGGATAAATAGCCCTCTCAGGAACAGGACAACACAAGGTCATTACGGATTTGTGCAATTACTGATCGGTAGAATATGTGAATAATTTCATAAGTAAATCTATAAACTACATAAAATAAGTAAATATAGTGGACTTGAGATTACGTATCAAATAAGGTATGATATAAATGCATAGTAAATCACATTTAAGTGATTCATCAGTAGCTGTTGTTCATGTTACAGTAGAAATAATGAGGGAAAAACTGTGTGTATTAGAAATAAAAATTTACAAATGATGATAAAAACAAAAGGAAATTCGAAGATGGAATGTTGGAGAATTAAATATGGGAGCTTACCAGTAAGTAATTTCAAGAGTTACGTTATGAGTATTGTACAAATATGTAAAAAATATATTTTTGAAATGATACAGGGAAGGTGCAATTTTAATATCGTATGGTACTTTATTCCATAACCGGGCACCTCTTACTATAAATGGCCTTTGAAGCTGACATGTTCTGTGGAAAGGAATCTTAAAGATTTCATGTCTTTTACGAAGCTTAGATTGTGCTGGAAGCTCTCTGTCTACAAATTAGGAGAGGCTAAATAGACACTCAGGAGCATTGTTCTGAAAAAGACTGTAGAGAATATTACCCATGAAGAATTGTCTCCTATTGGTAACATTAAGTAGACCAGCGTTAAGTCGGTATGGAGTTATGTGTTCGTATTTAGGCAAAACGTAGATAAAACGGACATAGGCATTTAACGCATGCTCGACATTTAATTTATATCATCGGTCAAATCATCATATACTAAACAACCGTAGTCGAAGTGGGGCAAGATTAGACTCTTAGCCAAAAGTGTCCAAGTGTAGGTAGGTAAAGAGTCCTTATTCCTATATTGTTGTTGTGGAATTCTGTATGTTTTCCACGAGATGCTGAGTGCCTGTTCCTTCCAGGACAACTTACGGTTATGGAAATATCCCAGATCTTTAACCACCTCCAAGAACGAGATAGTGAGATTCTCGATACAAAAGCCTGAGTTTTGCCCGGGTGAATTTTGAAATGGTCAGCATATTTGTGGTAGTTGCAATGTTGAAGTTCACTTTCAAGCTCAGAGGTGAACACATTGAAGAGTTGAGGTGCTAGAATGGATCCCTGAGGACCCCACACTTGACCACCCACCAGTCAGAAAACCCACCACTACGGATAATAATTCTGGGAGACCGATTATTAAAATAGGATATGAACCATTTGATGGCAGAGTTTGATCCGTTGAAAGATTTTAACTTTTGTAGGAGTAACCTGTGGTTAATCATATCAAAAGCTGCCCGGAAGTTTTTCGGAGAAGTAGGCTTAGAAATTTTGGGAACTAAGAAAATAACAGCCTTTTTCCATATATCTGGAAAATACCGACCTGTAGGGAAGTACTATAAATATGCAAAAGAATAGAAAAGGTAATTGGAAGGGCATTTTAATTCCATGTATAAATTAAGATAAACATTTCATAGAAAACCAATTCAACAATAGCAAGCCCACGCAGCACGCGTAAAAGTTGACTGAGACAAAAAACCATTATCAAAACAGCCCAAACTAAATGATTACAATTCAAATTAGAAAATCGGCAATGAATACAAGTAAGAAAGATATTAAAGAGATAATTAACAATGTCAAAAATAGTGACCTAGACCTCTAGACCAATTCTCAACAAAAGTGGACATGATTTCGTAAATCGATATTTAGATATCCGGAGAACTGTGAATATTGAGATGGTATTCGAACAATTAAGGTATCCAAGGTACAAAATTAAGCGTAATATTATACAATTATTCTCAAAAAGTACAAAATCAATATTTAAAGCTACTAGTTTAAATATGAGATCAAGTTTGCTATCTGCATATACATATGTACAAGGTATAAAGAACTTAAAAATATTCAAGATATATTCACCAACGAGCATCAAATAGCCAAGCAATAATAATATCACACCATTGTGCATGTAACCATTCTGTAGATAGCCTAATTGCTATTGGAATCATTCTATATTTTTTAGCAGTGACAGTTGAATCCTAGGCGTGCCATCATCCTTTCGACAAAAGATCTTTCCCCCTGAAATCCAAAGATATTTTGTCTTCTTTTGTCTCCATGATTCCAATGCAGAAGCGTAGATCCTTCAATTAAAGGGCATCAAAGCCTCACGTATGAAAATGATACTTTTCTCATTATCTGGCCAGCCAAGATTCGTCGTAGAGAAGTCTTGTACTTTTTTCCTCTCATCGATTACCTTATCCCTTACCAACTGACTGCTGAACTTGGCAGCGATGATGGGTGCAAGCAGTGGATTGGATGTTGGGGACTTACAAACGCGATAAATATTCAGAAGGTCATCTTTAGGGAAGGAAGCATGAAGTGCCTTGACAACCAATTCCAAGGCCGATGGAAGATCCTCATTCAGCTTAACAGGTAACCTGTCTGTCTTCATTTTCTTACCTGTAGTGTTGATATTAGTAATCCACTCATGCTGCTTTGTTTCGAATTCCTTAAAAAGGTTTTTGATCTGTTCCTGCGCCCGCACGACCGTTTCCCTCTGAGCTTGTAAGACCGCAGTGTAAATTGCCTCGAAGCATCCAAGCGACAGGACCACAGCAGTGACAGGGGCAGGATAAACTGTTGTGAGTGAAGGGTTAGCTACCTGCTTCTTACCGGCAGGGTCGATATCTCTACTTAGTAAGGAACTTTGATCTAAATTTGACGAGGTGTCGCTAGAATTCGATGATTAGCAGTTCATGCAAATAAGATCGATCAAACCCTTTTTCAGATCTTCAAAAGATTTTTTTGACAATCCGACATAGACGCAGGCTAAGTGGCTGAATACTGAGGTCCATCAAGCTAGCACCTCCACAATTTTGAGCTTATTTTGGGCTCTTGAATGCACAAAGAAAAATTCGAAAAACCACCCTCTATGAAAAGAAAAACCACCCTCTTGCAAAAAATTAATTCTGCGAAAAAACAAAGTGCTTCAGAATTTTTAGCATAAATTTCGTTGTTGCAAAAACTACCCCTACATCTCAAAAATCAAAACAAGCCCCAAACTTCAGAAACTTATTGGAGTTGATATTTTTGAGCAGCCCAAAAATTAGAGACTATATTCACACTGTCAAATTCTAAAAAACATTGTTTTTTTACGAAGTCATATCTTCATGGTGGCAAGGGGCTGCTTTTCAACTGTAAGGGTTGGAGCCCAAAAATCGGTGTTGGTATTTTTCAGGAGCCCAAAAATCAGAGACTCTATTGTTGACAAAAAAATTGAATTATATCAATGCACAATGTCGAATTTCCTGTCCAAATAGACAAATGTTCAACAAAATAGTTGAATTGTCTACCTGCAAAAATGAATTTTCAACCAAATATTCGAATTTTCAACAAATACATTAATTCTCAGCGCAAAATTAAATAGTCAATATTTCAGACAAGCAAAATGAATTCTCAACAAAATAGTTGAATTTTCAACAAAATATGTGAGCTTTTAACCAAATGGTCAAATTTTCAACCTACAAAAAATGAATTCCCAATCAAACGTCGAATTTTCAACAAAATCCATGAATTTTCAAATAAATAGTTGAATTTTTAACTAAAAAAGAAAATGAAAAAATATTGATATTCAATTTTATACTACAATTATACAAAAAAATTAGTCATGTTCTCGAAAAACAAATTCCCTGACTTTAAACAAAAATTCCCTAACATTTTCAAGTTTTTCCAGGTGAGTAGACACAACTAAGAAGATTTACTTTCTATCAATAGAAATTAATTTTTAACAAAATTCATCAAATTTTATATATATATATATATATTAGTTTTTATAATTATTCTTTAATTAATATTTATCTGCCTTTTCTTGTGCACAAATTGAAAATAATTTGAAAAATTTCAAAACCTATTACTAAAGGTAACTTGCAGCATTACCAATTAATTTTGTAGATATAGTTGCTAATTCATTTATTTGGTTATTCTTACGCATTGAATTAGTAGACTTGAACTTATTAGCAGTAAACTAATCGGCCCTATTTGAATTAGTAGAAAACTGCGGCCAATTAGTAGTTTTCTACTAATTCAGATTTTTCTGGAATAAATAAATATGTACTTAAAATATTTATTTATTCCAGAAAACAATTTTCGTATCACGTCCTTTATACACAGTTTCGCCTAATTGCAGATTAGAAACCGGATAATGTAGTTACGACACCTCACAGACGTAACTTCGAAAGAACAAATGCGTGAAGCAGACCGGAAAAAATAGTAATTGAGTAAACCGGTTGAGATTATCAAGTAATGATACCCAGGTGTTATTCTACTGCGTGCAACTGAAATTTGATCAAATGTAAAATTTATGGAAAATATCGAAGGAATCATACTTTCAGCGTCTGTGAAGATTTGCGTTCAAAAACCGGAAAGATTCCAAACCTATGAGGCATAGATTGAACTTCGAATTTAAATTTAAATATGTACATTGATTACAGAATAAATTGTAAGCGGTTGCAACAAGTAAATTCAACCGATTGAAAGTAAGAATAATGGCACAATTTTTATTCTGGACGACCTGAAAGTTAACAAATTTAAATTTTAAGATTCAAATTAGAAATTTTCTAAATGAAAATGTTTGACTTGGGAGTTTAATATTGTGGCTAAGAAGAATAACATCACAAATTTGAATTTTGAATGCACATTCCGACGAGACTATTTTTAAATAACCTAATTTTTTTCGTTTTTTCCTGTTAGCATGCCACTTTTTTTTAAATTGAAAATTAGATTTTTTATTACCGTCCAAAGTTGAAAAAACGTGCTACTCGATCGAAAAAAAAATTCCTACTGTAACTTTCTCAGAACCTAATAACATATTCCAATCAATCTTTTCATGGTTAAGTTCGACACTAATTTATCTCAAAAAGCCTTTCTCATTTTTCTTTTAAATTAAAAATTCGATTGTAGATCAAGTTTTTTGTCTCTCCTGCAAAATTATGAAAATGTTGATGGCATGCTACCCTCCACATGTATAATTTAAACATCACATTTTGCTAAAGGTCTCTGGTTATAAAAATAAAACCCAACTAACTCTAAACTTGAAAGCATTTAAACTTAAAAAAAAAAAAAAACATATTCTTTGAAATTGAATGAGAAATATGAAATAATGCAAAGTGACTGTCAGCTCTTGAATAAGTCTTTTTTACTTAATATAATGGGAAGCAATACTTTGCTCGCTTGGTTTTTTTCAAGGCTTTAATTTTAATTTTTATTATATGTTAGGTTCTTTTTTTGACCCTGACAGAGTCGCGTACATGAAACGTTCGTAACACGTTGGGTGGTTCCAACCTGAGTAGTACCACTCCCATGCCTTCCTTGTTCATTCTTCAAAGCGGATGTCGAGTCGCAGCAACCCATTCATTTCTACAATATATAATATACCCACGAACCGTTTGCAATTGACATGACAGACTTGTGCACATATGTGCGCTACACATTTGGTATACCTTTGTACCGAGAACTTCATACAAGAGGGTTCATTACAAAAGGGTTAATACGGATTTCAAAATTCCAGGACACTTCCAGGTTCTCCGGGTCAACTTCAAACAAATTTTCAGAACAACTTTTTCCAAAATTCTTTCCAAAATTTGAAATAAATTCAGTTTTACAGCACTGTCCTATTTGCAACGTAATTTCGAGAAAAATTCTTGTACACTACAGATGTCCCAGAAGTTTGAACCGTAAAATTAGTATTTCAAAAAAATGAAACTTGTGTTAAATTGTGCTAGACTTGTACGCATTGGTGCAATAAAGGTTTTTTTTTGTTTGTTTGAAAAATCGAAAATGATGGGGACAATTTTTGAAAAACGTTTTTTCTTTGCTAGAAACGCAACTTATTACTGGCGCAAAACGAAAGGTTGTAGTATACACAATCAAAAAACAAAAGACCCAACAATAATAAATTTTCGAAAAATCATAGCTTTTGCTAAATTTCTCTTGAATTTTTTTTATACAGAAAAATTTATTTAAAAAATATCATTGTCTTGTCCACTATATATCAACTATATATAACTATTTCACCTGAGACGAGACCTAAAAATGATAAAATTGCGACAAACCAAAACTTGTACTACATTTTTCTTGAAAATTTCTTTGTCGCCTCGAAAGAAATTCTGTGCGACCAACAGTTCCCAAATAAAAACCAAAATATCTAAATCAAAAAATATACAAGACCCAAAAAATAAAAATTTCTAAAAACCAAAAATTCTGCTGAGATTTTCTAGAAAAATGCAATATTTTCCACTTCAACAAAATTCGGTGAGAGCAATAGCTCTCGTATTACAACTAAAAATGTTAAAGTCAAAAAACATACAAGACCAAAGTAAGGCCAAAGTAAAAAAATGTTGATTATTGCCAAAGTTATTCCATTTTTCAAAAAAATTGAAATTTGACGTCTTTTTGCAATATCTTTTTATTAAATTGACATTTTGCCATCAACTTGGGCTTATTAAACGCAGAATTTTATTAAATTTCGTACTATTATGAGCTATTATGACTTATCATTATAAAATGTTTCGAAATTCTCTTTTTAACAATTTCCAGCATAATTTTGGATGCTTATATTTATATTTAAAATTAAATAACTTTTTTCATTTGAGAAAGTAACTTTATGATTAAGGACAAATAATTTATTAATGGTGCTAGTTTTTAGGAATTTAAATAAAACCTTTAATCTGGGAAGCTTTCACAAAATAATGACTATAGGATATTCTTGCATATATTATCACTATCGAATATTAAAAAAAATTAATAATACCAAATGAACAATAAATAATTTCTTAAATGTGTTCCTAAAATCCATGAACTTGAATAGTAATTAAAACAAATTTGTATATTATTTTAATTTTATTTCCATGCTTAAAACTCAATGCATATATTTAATTTAATATTTTTATTACAAGATATTTTCCTGAGATTAGTGAAAATATTAAAAGAAAGTTTGATATAAATAAATATAATACCAGTAGTATATGAAGTCACTTTCATGAATGAAAAGGCATTGCTATATAATTTTATATTACAATTTTAAATAAACATTAAGCACGCTTGAAAAAATTCCCTGACCTTAAAAACAATTCGCTGAAATTTTCTGGATTTTCCAGGCATATAAAAGTTCTCAGAATTAAAAATTCAATTGAATTCAGTTGAGAAAACTCAATAACATTTTTTTTTTAAATTAGATTTAAGGGGATTTAAATTGTCCAATACCATCTTTTACATACCAATGCCATCATCAAATTCTATTTTGAAATAGAAAATAAACCACTGTATGAGTCATACATACCTGAAACACAAAATAAATGTACACCTTATTATTTAGATACAATATAATATATATATATTTTTTAAATATTCAAGATAGAAATATAAACTTTTCAGTAGGATATTAACTTTAAATTAATTATCCATCTGTGATTGGTTAAGTGGCAATTAATTTAATTGATTAAAAAATCAGGAAGAGTAAAAAAAATATAAATAAATATACAACAAGTACACTGGTTAATTATAAATAATCATTTTTCATTCCTTATAATTATCTAACTGCAAATAAATGGTACTTTTTATACAATTAAACAACAATGTTCCTTAATTTATGAAAGCAAATTCATAAAATAACACAAAAGTTCTTCATGGTACAAGTTTTTAGGAATTTTATGAATCCAGGATATTCTTAAATATTCTCGTATTAGCATTAGTAAATAATTAAAGAAATTAATACTGCTAAAAGCAAAATTAGTCTATTTTTTCATGAATTTTATGAATAATTTTGGAATTTTCTTGTTTATTATTATATACAATTGGATAACGGCCATTTTTTTCGTTCTAAAGCACAGAAAATTAAAAAACAAATGTTTTCAACTTTCTGAAACATTGTAAATAATGGCCTTAAAAAGTAGATAAATAATTTTATTTTTGCTTCTAATCCAGTTGTCATTCTCATATTTTCATAAATTATGAAATTCCAGTGTAAACAGTTTTCAACATTTTGGCCTGTCAAAAAATACATATATTAAAAAGTACGGAAAAAATAATTACCGAAAAATGAAAATTACCGAAAAAAAAATAAAACTATCCACAATGTTTATTCCCGAAATTTTAAAACCCGAACTTTCAAATTTTCGAAATAATCAAATTCCTGAAAAACTAAAACAAGCAAGTATTAATAATGCACTCAAAAATAAATATCCGACATAACATAAATAATTATTCTAAGAGAAAACAAATTATTGAATATTTTTTATTTGTGGCAATTTGAAAATTCGGCAATTTAGTATTTTCCGGAATTTGAAATTTTGGCAATTTACTATTTTTGAGAACTTTAAAGTGTAGAATATTACTATTTTTGGGAATTTAAAAATTTCGTCAATAAACATTTTCGGTATATTTATTTTCTTGCGGGAATTTTCGTTTTTCGGAAAATAGTTGTTTCGGTATTTTTCTACATTCGGGATTTTGCAAATTAGCAATATTGAACTATTCTATACATTACATATTATTATTTATTATTCTAAAGTGAAAATGAACGGAATTAAAACAATACAAAAATTTAAATTGTCCGAAATGATTACATTCTCGAAATTACCTAATTACCTACATTTTAAAACGCGAATTTTTAAAATGCCGAAACTGACTATTCCCAAAATTATTAAGTTGTCAAAATTAGAAAATTCTCGAAATTTTAGATTTCCGAAAATTTCGAATGCCCGAAATTACAAATTTCTCGTATGAAAAAAAATATTATTTTAACAGATACAAAACAAGAATGTTTAAAAAATATTTTCGCGAATTCGAGTTTTTGAACTGAATTCTTCTAATTTCATTAGTATTCACATTCGGAATATTTAAATTTCGTTAATAAATATTTTCGGTAGTTTTATTTATGTTCGGTAATTTGAAATTTCAAACAATTTAATTTTTCAGAATTGCCTACATGTTTCGGTAATTATATTTTCGGCATTTTTCAACATTCTGAATTTTGCTTTCTCGCCAAAATTATGTTGTCCCGAAGGCGAAAATGTTAATTTTATAAGGCCAAAATGAAAAATTTCGATGTTTTTGAAAAATACCAATAACTCTGGGAATAATTAATCTAGATTACATTCTAGGATCAAATTTGATACAAAAAGTCACAAAATTTCAAATATAATGACTGTAGTCTACACATTATTGAAAAATTTTTAAATATTTCAACAACAAGTGGTAAGTTTGAACCTAGGATAGCATCTAGGGAAAAAATTCTAAAAATATCTTTAAAAGTTAGAAAAATACCATAGAGACCTGCCTTTAAAATGGGACCAAGAAGTTTAAAGAATATTAATTTTTTTCAGAGTTATTTACATTTTAAAAAAAGCATTGATATTTGACATTTTTTTGCAATTTTTCTTTATAAAATTAACATTTTGCACTTCAAATTATATATATTTTATATATTATTATTATTAATATCTACTGTTGTTATTGTATTAGATTTCGTGCTTTTATGAGGAAAAGAATTTAAATTCATTATTATAAAAATTCGGCCACATAAACAGGCGTTTCCCAAATTTTCGACACTAGTGTACGTTCAAAAATATGTTTTGATTACATTTCCTCATAATGCATATATGAAGCGTTTGTCCGGAGCGATTATGCAACTTTGTCATATTCATTTCCACTTCCAGCTTTCCGGCATTCACGTTAGTTGTATTTTTTTAAGTTGCATTATCGCCCCCTCTTATGCACAAAATTATTTTTTTTTTCAAAAATACATGACGTTTTGAAATTGGGATCCTGAATTTACGCAGACAAACTTTCGCGAGGAAAACTGTTCAAACTGTTCAGGCATATCTGAGACGAACAGCAAGGTAATTTCCGTCATACTGAAATCTCTTGCATCACTGGATTTAGTTTCAGTTTCGGTATTAAATAAATGAAAACACCTTGAGACGAATTCCTTGCACAATTTACGACGAAACTTTAGAGCCTCTTATGACAGAGTACTAATTAAAGGAAAAAGAATTGTCATAAATCATAAGTAGTAAAATCCGGAATTTTCTCTAAAATGTTAGAGACCATTCAATATTGGAATATAAATGTCAGAAAATTAAATAATTAGCCAGGTACTTGCGTTTTAGGGCAGAATTTTCTAGTGTTTTAAAGTGTAGTTTTACCAATAATGAGGCTCCCAAAATCAGTTTTAATGTGACCTAGGATTTACGATTATATCCTCAAAATCTAAGAAGCAAAAGACCATAATTTTCTGGGTGCAGCTGTTCATAATGAGCTTGTTAAAAATGAGTATACCTGGAGTTAAACTCGAATATGACAAATTTCCTTTTGCAATTAGTTTACTGACAATCGCGAAGTGAAAGGCGACATTTATCACTTTTACTTGTTTCTCCTTCAAAGACAAGGATTAATTTCGTAATCAGTAGTAAATTTAAAATTATTCTAGTTTCTGCAAAATTTTAGAATTAATAATGTATAAATCCATTAGTCATGTGTATTTTTAACTAATAACATGGTATCCAATTGTTACGGAAATCATAAAAATGTCTAGAAAATAACTTGGTCGTACAAAAGTCAAGGATTGTTTTTAAGAGCCAAGGACTGTTTATTACCAGTGAGTCATTTTTTCAAAATTTAGTAGCTTTTTGTGTGAATAATAATGTTCTAAAATGTGCAGTTATCAATATTTCATTCCTTTCTGGCGTTCTATTCTTTTTGAGGATCAAACATTAATTTGTACACAACTTCATTCATATCTGACGAGTGAAAGTTGTTCAACATTTTATTGAAAGTCGTAGGCTAGTCATGACCAACATGATATTTATAAAAACAGGAATGGTATAGAAAATTTTCAATTTCAAGGTGGAAGAGAAATTACAATTTTTCTATATTGGGCTAAACATAAATTTTTATGACTTCACAAATTTATTATTTTCTTTGTGTTTATATAGAATCATCTAGTTTTGCCTCGCCGTTGGAAACGATTTAAAACCTCCTAGGACCAACAGAAAATGTTTTAGAAAACGTTGAATTTTTAAGAAAATACATTTTCAACTAAAAAATATATATTTTCAACAAAAAATGGAATAGTTGAACTTTCAGTTAAAAAAATTAATTATCAGCACACAAAAAAAGCGAATTTTCAACCAAAAATGTAAACGTTGATATTTCAACCATAAAATATTTTTATTTGAAATCAAAAACAATTTTTTCTGTCAAGAACGAAAAAAATCAACCAAATTGTTGAAAAAAATGAATTTTCAACAAAATAGTTCAATTTTTAACCAAATAAATGAATTTGCAACGAAGATGATGAATCTACAACCAAATAGTTGAATTTTCAACTAAAGAAGATACATTTTTAACCAAATAGTTGAATTTTTAACTCAAAAAGATAAATTTTCAACGAAAAATGGAATAGTTGAATTTTAAACTTATAAACAATACATTTTCAAACAAAAATAAAATAGCTAAATTTGAAGTTAAAAAAATTAATTTTCTGAAACAAAATAAAACAAATTTTTAACGAAAAATGTAATCGTTGATATTGTTACCAATAAATACTCTCATTTCAAATTAAAAACAGTTGAATTTAACCAAAAAGACGAATTTTAAGCTAAAAAGTTGAATGATCAACAAAGAGAAATTTTGCAGTCAAGGAGGAAAAAAATCAAACGAATTGTTGAATTTTAAACCCAAAAAGATGATTTTTCAACCAAGAAGCTTAATTTTTACCAAAAGAGATAAATTCTCAACAAAAATGTTAAATATTCAAGAAAAGAATGCATTATCAACTAAAATAATAAATCTTCAACCAGAAAAAAATACATTTTTAATACAACGGTTCAAATTTCAACCATGGCCTTGAATTTTCCATTAAAAATATGAATTTTAAACGAAGAAGATTAATTTTCTACCAACATATATGAATTTTCAACAAACTACGTCAATTTTCAATCAAATAGCTGAATTCGCAACTAAAAAGGATAAATTTTCAAACAAATAGTTAAATTTTTACCTATAAAATTTCAATTTTCAATTCTTTTTCTTTTCAAAAATTCAAAAAATGGAATAGCGTTTGCAGTTCAATCAAATCAATTTTTAAAAAAATAGTTTAATTTCGAACCAAAAAAATTAATTTTGAACACACAAAAAACCGAATTTCCAACCAAGAGAAGGTTTTTAATCGGAGAGATAAAAAGTTTACCTAACTTGTTGAATTTTCAAGCCAATATGAATTTTCGAAAACAAAAGTTAATTTTCAAATAATTATTTAAATTTTCTATCATAGTAGTTTAATGTTGAACCAAAAAAAAACGAATTTTCAACAAAACAGTTAAATTTTGAATAAAATAATGAATTTGTTAACAAATAATAGAATTTTAAATTTTAAAAAATATGAATTTTCAACCAAAAATATAATGGTAGACTTTTCAGCTGAAAAAAATTAACTTAAAACAAAAAATAGTTGGATTTTCAAAAGAAAAGGTGAATTGTCAACTAAAGTAGGAAATGTTCAGTTTTTCACAGTTAAAGACTATAAATATAAAAACTATCATTCGATCAGGGGGAAAAATTAAATGATGACCCTTCGACTGGAATAGTTAAAAAAATTAATTTTTAATAAAAAAAACGAATATTCAACTCTGGAAATTAATTTTTTATCTTTCTAAAAAGTTTCTGCAAGCTATAAATTTCTATAGCTCTGGAAATGATTTTTTTACCTTAAAGAAGCGTTTCTTCAGATTTTCATAGTTCAAGTATTGGCCAGTTGCTACTCATGAAAATTCATGACAGGCACTTGATCTTGAAAATCGGATCATTCTGATGCGCAATTCGCTGATCAAATAAAAAATCCGAAATCTGTATAAAAGCGTTGCATATTATTTTAATCCAATTGCGGAATCAGATTGATCAACTGGTATTTACTTTTTGTGAATCACGCATAAATGAGCAATCACATCAAAATCCTTGTTTCTCTGGTAAAAGAAAAATGACTTTCCGAAAATGGCAAAGGCAAAAGTAGATTTTTAAATCAACTTCCGGTAGAGAGACTCACTGCTAAGTTTGGATCCAAGTCTCTCTTCCTACGCGTTTCACTTCTTAATTGGTAGATCGTTGAGATTGAATAAAATCATAGCGTCTACGGAAGATACGTTGAGATGAACAAAAGTGATCTATACTCGTGGATGAAAAATGACTTCCAAGCTTTCTTTCTAATTATACTTTTCCTCGTGAGTACCATACCATCAATAAAGAATTTTTTCTCTTGCTTCAGAAATCCTCTTTTAAATAAAACACATCAAATACAACATTTTCATACCAACACAGAACAAAAGTTGACTGTCTTAGAGTATTTTTTGTTTAAATTATAATTACTGATTCAATGTGAAGGCATCATTGAACCATCATAGAACCAATAATAATAAAGGAAATTAAATAATCCTAAAAAAGCACACATTTCTAAAATTGATAATTTCGAATTATCATTTGAGCAATATTTAAACAAAAATAGATCTTTCGATAAATTTAGGTGAAATATTTATGCCTCAATTAAAAGAATTCTGAATAGTATTCCTAGGTTACCCTGCAGATTGGAACAAATCTTAAGCTTAGTGAATCTATTTCAAAAAATTAATTGAAGATCGAAATAAAATCTACTTTCTTATGACCAAAACATAAAAAAAATTATAAATCAAAATCAGTTTTACAAACTATCTCCTTCCTGGCTCATTAGAAACAAAAATATAACAACAACAAAAATTTAATTTGCGTGAAAAGTCTGAATTGTTGCTGCTTTATTAAGTTTTGACATTCATATTTAACGCAATTGTCTGAAGTTTGACATCAATTGTTTCTCATTTTACACAGAGTGAACGCAGAACATTATTTTTTTAATTTCCTGATTTTTCCCAGACCAATAATACTCAAAGACAATTTCAGATTAAAACAAAAAAATTCATTAATTTATTTCATCCAAAAAAGACAACTTTTGTACCATAAAAGATAAAAAGGATGAATTTTCAACAAAATAGCTGAATTTTCGACAAAAAAAAAATGAATTTGCAACCAAATAATTCTATTTTTTAGAAGACAGTTGAATTTTTAATAAAAGAAGATGAATTTGCTATCCAAGATGACGAATTTTCTGTCCGGATAGGCGAATTTTCAACAAAACAGTTCAATTTTCGATAAAAAAAGATGACTCATTGAACTTTAAAGTAAAAAGGACAAATTTTCAACAAAATAGTTGAAATTCTAACCAAACTTTTGAATTTTCAACAAAATAATTAAATTTTTAACAATATGGTCGAATCTTCAAACGAAAAGTTAAATTTTCAACCTAAAAAGATGAATTGTCGAAACAAATGTAGTATTTGATACTAGAACCAGAAAGTTGAAATCTCAACTGCGAATGATGAATTTTCGAACCAAAAAGACGAATTTTCAAACAAATAAAGATTTTTCAGTCAAGGAAGAAAAAAAAGTTCATTCAAATTGTTGAACTTTCAAGCCAAAAGACGAATTTTCTGTAAAACTGTTTTATTTTAAACACGAAAATATGAATTTTCAAAACAAAAAATAATAATAATTTTCAACCAAACAGTTGCATTTTTGCCCAAAAAAGAGGAAATTTTAAATCAAGAAGATTATTTTTCTGCCAAAAAAGACAAATTTCTAACTAAAAAAGATTTATTTTTAACTGAAAATGGAAGTTACATTTTCATGTAACAAAATTAATTTGAAAAAAAAGGAATCTTTAAACCAAATCGTTCAATTGTTCACAAAAGTGATATGAACTTTCCACCAATAAAATACATTGTGAACAATGTAGTTAAACTTTTCCCCAAGTAATTGAATTTTCAATTAAAAAAGATCAATTTTGAACAAGACAGTTATACTTTCAACTAATAATATAAATGTTCAACTAGAATGATGAATCTTCAACTGAAATATTAAAAATTTTAGTTAAAAAAAATCAATCCTCAACCAAAGGAAAGAGAACAATTTTTTAGCAAAGTGCGGTTCAAAAAAGTTAGATATTTCTTAAGAAAATTATGGAATATTTAACCAAATAATAACAATTTTAACTTAAAATATGAGCATAAAAGGAAGCAACTGCAAAAAAGAAATATAAATGTAAATACAAGGTAATTCAATTACTAACAAGAATATTATATTTAGATCTTCCTAAAGTTTTGTTAATAAAAATGTATAAATAAATATAATAAAAGAGCGTACAGACTTCAATAAAATTATTAATTGTTTATTCAAACCATTTAATTTCGCGTAACAGTATCCTTAACATACCTCATGATTCTCAAAAGTAAGGACAAATTCTAATCAATTCCGATCCTAATTTTTCCCGAACCAATGTTCCGCTTCCCCTGACCTTAATATTTAAAGTCGTAAAATTTCAAATTTAAATGTAAAAATTTATAATTTATTATCTTTGACAGTTATTTAAAGTGCCTCTTATAGAAATCGCATAACTTTTTCCTGACTTCCAGGTTTTGTCTGAACTGTGGCCACCAACTTATGGAACCAAAATTTCCATAAATTAAAAAAAAAAAAACGAAATATCCATGTCATGAAGTGTGAAGCTGTGTCAAATGAAAATATACTTCTTCATTTTAGTTATATTCTGTCATTGAGTGAAGTAATCTGCTGGCATCGATAGACAGCTACTTTTTTCCCGTAAATTTATTAATTCCTATAGAAATGTGAAAATAATACAAAAATACAATTATGCACGGCAAAAAAATATTACCTCTACAAATTAATTCTTACTACCCTAAGGTAGTTTTAAAGGCAGAACTTTAAGCTTTAAAGTTTAAAACACAATATAATAGATGGCGGCCCTGCGGACTGAACCTCAAAAATCATTAATTAATACAATGGTGTCCGACAAGCAACATTTGAGACATTGCATTCTTTTCGCATTCCAATTATTGAAAAAAATTCAGCTGTGGCGATCGAAATGATTCGGTCAGCCTTAAGAGAAGGTGTAAAAAACATAAAACGTGTAAAAAGTGACTCCAGAGATTTCACTATGGTGATTTTTGAATTGGAATGAAAAAATAATGCAGTATCTCAAATGTTGCTTGTCGGAGGCTTGTTGTATTCACTAATGATTTTTGAGGTTAAGTCCGCAGGGCCGCCACCTATTAAATTGTGATTTGAACTTTAAGGTTTACCCTTTAAACCTGCGTTAGGACGGACAAAAAAAATCAAGTTTGATTAAGAGTTACAATATTTCGAAGTAAAGGGACCAAATTAATTTGTAGATTTAATATAACCTGTATATCGATACTAGCAGATTAATTTACTCATTGACAACACAGTAAAAAAAAATTGTTCAAAATGATACCGAAATCAACATCATTTTGATATGCAACAAAAATGATACCGAAATCATCACTACTTTACCACCGAGCAATTCACGCCTACCCCGAAAGGGAAACGGCTTAATGATATAATAATAATAATGTTCTGGTAAATGCTGAAACGGATTTTCTTTCTCTTGGTGAGATAATCGACCCATACTTTATGCAGCTTTAAAAAAAGTCAGAGGTCGTTAATTTATTTAAGGATTGGAAATATATGGTTGTCACTGCTATTATCATTTTCATTTCTATAAGTTAAATTTGTTCAGCGTATGGAAGTCGCCGAATACTTTCTTACTACAAAAATAATAATTACCTTTATATACATATTTTTACATTCTCATTAGAAAAGGTATTATATTTGTGTAAAATTTGATCCCCCCCCCTCCCAGTTTTTGTCAAATGTCAACGTTTTGAGTTCCTCTGAATTCGAAAAACAGGTTTTTACGAATGTGTCTTTCTGTCTCTCTGTGAGCACGATAACTTTTGAAAAAATTAATCTATTAGATTAGCCTTTTGTAGACTCTTTTACTGTCAGAGTCTGAAGGTCAAGTTCGTTAGTCAGATTTGTTGGATAAAAATTCAGAAAGTTAGAGCATTTTGAAAATTTTTGAGACCATTTTTCTCAATATTCAAAAATTCTATGTGCGGCTATTCATAGTACTCGAAAAGTCGTTATAGCACTTTCAAAATTAAAAAAAAAAACAGGAAAATGAACACTTTAAGCCGAACAACGCACGATATGAAAAAAGTCAAGAAAATAAAGACGTTGCTTTTTGAATTCCCTACAAGATTATCATATCAACTGTTTGAATATTCTTGAAGAACCGAAAATTCAAATTTTGATCGCACAAAAAATAATTACAAATTTCATTTTTCGGTCAAACTATGCAAGGTACGAAAAAAGATAAGAAGAAAAAAACTTGGCACCCCAAAAAGATCAACAAATTTTGTAGTAATCACTTTTTGATAAGACGCGTAGTTTTTGTTTTATTCATAAAAAACGGCATTAAAAATAAAAAATAAAAATGTTTGGACAAACGACACAAGCTACGAAAAAAGATTAATTGACAAAAATTGTGCACCCAAAAAAGATCTATGAATTTTTTATTAATCACTTTTTGATAGGATGCGTAGCTTTTGTTTTAATCGTAAAAAATAAAATAAAATTTTTTTAAATTGCGTAAAGCGACACAAGGTAAGAAAATAAATTAATAGACAAAAGTCGTTCACCCAAAAAAGATCTACAAATATTTGATTAATTATGTTTTGTTAGGATTCGTAGTTTTTGTTCAAATCGTAAAAAAATAACATTGAAAATAAACAAATTAATTTTTTGGAGAAATGATACAAAGTGCAATAGAATGTTAATTAGGAAAATTTTTTTTTTTATATGGTGAGCATTTTTTTTAATTATAAAAACAAGACACATTATTGAAAAGATACATTTTTTAGGTAGCTGAGAATAAAAATTAATACAGAATAAAGTACAAATATTAAAGTAATCATGAAAAATAAAATGTGTTATTTATTTTTTACTATCTGAATAAGCAGTCCCGCAGACAGAAGTACAGAAATAAATATAATATACATTTGATATAATAGACTTGAACTCAATGTAGAAAAGTTCGTACTTTGGATTAAATCGAGTGCGAAGCACGAGATATGTGATGAGAATGTGTTCGTTAAAGTCGAAGGAGCTTTAACAAAAGAGAATTCACAATCACCTAATGACAGTTGTGGATACTTTGACCTTTAATTTTAAAATGTGAGTGCACAAATGTGGAGGAAGTATAAAGACAGAGCGGGAGATAAATATATATTATCGAGCGCGAAGCGCGAGACCTAACTGACGCGCGTCCCAGGCGCGCACAGATATTTTAAAATATGTGTCCCTTCAAAACTGGTCTTCTTATGGACCTAGGGGAAATAATAAAAAAGTTTAATTTGAGATAAAGTAGAAGTGTCATGTAATACATAAAGATTTGTTAGAACTCAGGATATAATTGTCATTATGTTCTTTTCAGTGTTAAGTGGAACTATCATATTATAACATCAGTTAGTACGAAAGTACACAGGTGTAAATATCTGTAATATAGGGAGAGATCATTAATCTTCAACAGCAATTTCGGTCCATGAAGGCGACATTTATCGTCTCTTTTGCTCTTTTAGCATCATCCTCCATCTACTTTCATCTGTCTCGCTTTTGCCTTCCCTGCCTACTACTCTTCCTTCCTCGTAGGTTGCTCTCGTACAACGACGGGATAATTAATGATCCCCAAAGCGATCTACTACTCAATGGTGTCTAATTTTAGGGTAATCTCTCTTCGTCTCTCACGACTTTTCCATCTCCATCTCCTCCTTCTCTTTTTCAAGTATACTCACTTATGACTTCGGTCCTATCAATCTTTTATAATTTTGATTTTAATTATTTACAACTTTTCCATACACTAGTCCACTGAGGAAAATGCGCTATTTCAAGTCGAACTACACTTATTATCCTAACTGACATATACGTACTTCTTTACCTCGTCTTCCCCTACCATCCGCCCTCTTGTCCCTTTACCCACTTCATCCACACTTTCTCAGACCTTATCTTTCACTGTCCACTATACCCACACCATTTTCATTGGTAATCTTTCCAGTTCCCCTCCACTTCCCTGTCCACTTAATTACCTCTTCTCATGTATATCTGTCCCTTATCACCTCAATTATTAAGCCCTCTACTCCTCTACTTCTTCACACTATATACCCCTGTACATTCTCACCCTCTCTCTAACCTCTAGCGGCCTAGCCCCTATCATGTATACCTTTTCCTTCTAACAAGTTACCCCTCCCTCCTTTACACACCCTCTTTTATTGCTTCTATCAGAACTCCCCTTCTCTCTGCCTACCCATTTCACTTTGACCTCCCCCTCTCACCCCGCATCCTCTTTATCATATAAATCTCACCCTCTGTATCTCATCCCCTCTCGCTCCCTCACATGTATACTTGACCCTTGGCACCTCATCTATCAAGCCCTCTCTACTCATTCATACCATATACATGATCTTCCCATCCCCGTACCTTAGTCCCTATCATGTATAACTGTTCCTTCTACTAAGTCACACTCCCCCTTTTTTCGCTTCTATTGACACTAACATTCTTTCTATCCATACTTCTGTACCCCCATCTATTGTATGCCCTCTTTCCTGTACCCATATATCCTCTCCCATTCCCCAGACTCATCTTGCTTCTCATCTTCTTTATTCTCTAACCCACTCACTCCGCATCTCATGTATCCCCACACCCGATCTTTCTCATCTTCTACCCCTTCCCCTCTTACTCTCTACCCCTCTCACCACGTCTCATATATACTCCCTCCACTGAAACTCTTATATATACCTAGGTACCCTTTTTTTATCGTGTCTTTTGCCACTCCCTATCCCTGTTCTTTAGTCTTAGCCTTTAGAGTTTAGACCTTGCTCACATACCTCAATATCCTTCTCTTCTCCCTAGAGGCATTGCTATGGGTTGTTCATAAATTATGTAAGACTTTTCGGGGGAAGGGGGGGGGTCAGCGAAGTCTTACGATCATGTAAAAGTTACATACATGTATGTATGTATGTGTGATAAAATTTCTTCGTTTCTTTAATTGTTATAAAAAAATGTATGGCTGAAGCTGGCATCTGCTGCGTTTTCGGCGTTTTAATGCATTATTTATTCTGATTTCGTCGTTGAACTGTGTAAAATTAATAATTAACAAAAATCACTCATTTCGCATTAAAAAAGAAACGATTTCGTCAAATTAATTTTTTACTGTTGAACTTTCCAATTATCTTGTAACATGATTTGGTATTTTATTTGTTCATTTATATTAATTAAAGTGTAAGCAGTCAATTTTAAAAAATAAAATTTTGGATGGTACTTACAGCCTTTTTTTATAGATAAATACTTTCTAGTTTGATTAAGATACAACACATTTAAAATGAAATGAAATGAATTATATTCTTTTATAATTGAATAAATCGAAAATATACTTTGATTATAACATTATCATCCTGTAAAAAAACAATTTGGAATACTATTCGGATGAAGGCTCTACGTTTAAGCTCATGGTTTCTAAAATATAATCCATATATTATTTGGATCCCTTGCCATATGTAAAAAGGGATATTGAAGATCAGATGTTTCAGTACTTAGGACAAATTGTTAGTTATACAATAAGCAAGTTTATTGAAAATTATTATTTTGAAGGATAGGCATGGTAAAAATAAGCTGTAAATTGTGGTCAATGATCTTTTTACCATGGCCTCATTTGATAAGGTTTTTTATTTAAATGTTGTGACACTTTTCGCATTTTGTAGTGTCTTATTAAGGCTTTACGCATAATGATATACATTTGTCATGTGTTGGAAGCTAAGTCACCTTAAAAGAGATAAGATAGACTATCAACTTTAATGAATGCAGTAGCAAGTAAATGGTGGTTACTAATATTTATGTGTACAACAGCTGAGGTAACGTAATTTTCTAATTTCTGGACACAGACAAGCTTTTATGTTATCTTTGGCATAGTACTCTTTAAATTGATTTTTTGTAAAACACATTTCCTGACTTCAGTTGTGATGAAACTCTACGTATTTAGTATATAGAGAACATTTTGCCCCGATGTTTCCTTATGTTCATCATTTTTTTATAAGGAGAATTTGGTGTGCTCGATTAGATATAATTGCATTTGATTGCAAATTAATCCAATCGACGGCAGGTAAAAAAAAACTGATTCAATGGGTTGAACTATTCAAAAATGTTTTTAAAATTCGAATTGTACAATTTTAAGTTTGGTCGAATTTAGCACTTACCCTGCGAAAAGCCCTCTCTTAGAAAAAATATTATGCATAAGGGTAAATGTGTCTCCTAAGAATATCGCCCATTTGAATCTTATTAGCGTTACTAAATTAGATTCGACCATTCCGATCACACGCCTGTAGAGCTCCTAAAAAAGGAATGAGGGGACACTTGAAAATGGGAATAGAATGAATTGGTGGACCCCACATGGTGCAATCGTTTGCGTAATCTCTAATTACGTAGAAGTGTGTATGTTTCGGTCGATAGTAAACAAATATATTTTCATGACAATCGGTCGGGCTCCAAAGTGACAATGGTTGCGCATTATTTCGCGGTTGGTTCATTATACACGCGCAATTCGTCCAAGAGTTTTATCTCACCCGATGAATGAGGAAGCGACGAAAGCTGGAATTTCCGGTTGATTCGGCGCGCTAACGATGGGGTAGTTTACACGTGGTTTACGGCACATGGGGACATGTCGAGCCCTAACATCGCATCCTCATTGTTCCCTCTTTACACAATTTACACAATAATGGATGCACGCACGACTGAAGGACAAATTAGTGCAGAAACCGTTGGTTTAACCATTCGGGGATGATTGACAAAAAATGCAATATGTTGTAGAAAAATTACAAACTATGTTCAACTGTTATTTAGGGTCTTATCTTAGAAAAAAAATAGAGCACGTCTTCCTTGTATGCAAATAAGATAATACTCATAATAATATTTCTCAGAGACCTTTGTATTTTTTTAGGTTTTCGAGGAGGACGGAATAAAGAAATTATAAGGATGGGAAAATGTACTACAAGATTTTACATAAAATACCAAGTCTGTACCATAAATAGAGGTAAGAAAAGATAAATAATTTGCGCAATAAGAAATATTAAATCGTAACACAAAAACCAATAATTCATAATTAAAAGAAATAATTAGATCATAATATATGTACCACCAAATCGTATTATCAAAAACCAACCAAATTGAATTTAAAAACTCCTGGATCGAAAAACTAATATTTGAATCGTAATAGGTCTCCTTATATTAATCCTTAATCTTAATAGGTACCTCTTATCTTCAGAAACTTATGAAAAATAAGAATATATTCTAATCTTGTATAAATGAAAAGACTCAAGCCTGCCTGATTATTATCTAATCACGCCTTTGTTATTTCTCTAGAACTGTGATTAAAAATGCAAAAAAAAAAACAGAATATATAATATAGATGCACAGATACATAATATACAGATTGCAGAACATTCTTCAATCTTCTATATATAGGATTACGTAAGGGTGTTTCCGGCAGTGGATATTCTGGCATAATAATAACAACATGAAACAAATATCAAATAAAATAGCAATAATAATTGGATGATGCAATTACTTTTTTAAATAACATATGTTTTAATATACACTGCTGGCAAGAAGTACTGGACTATCTGGCTTTTATTAGTTGCCTAAAATCATCTAATTTTGATAATAAAACAAATTACATTTTTTTGCTCAAAGTAAGATGAAAGATATAATATTTCTACGTCCAATGATACTTGATTAAAGTATTTTTGACCACTCTTTCAGAAATATTGCGAAAAAAGTATAAATAACATTTTTTCTTTGGCTTATTTTAAAGGAAAATTTCCTTAGAATTTAAAACACCTTTTGCAAATATATGCTGGGTTTTCCGTGGATTCTGCCATTATCTGAACAAATAAGTCGTAATAATTATTTGATAAGCAATTACACATGATGTTTTGACTTTTCATTTCAAGGTATTTTCTTTAAAATTTATCTCAAACCGGCACTCTTGGTAAAATCATATACCGATCCCGATAAAAAATATTATTTTCGTAAAGTTTTCTAGTATATTTTAGTACTTTTTAACTAATGATGACGTGTGGCATTGAGACATATATATCACAAGACAAAGCAGGAACCAACGTTATTCCGACCTGGGAAATCTGAGGATTTTAAAACGAAATTTCATTAGACATCCTGAATTTGATAGGTCAGAAGTTTTTGATGCTTTTGGAAAAATACAGAAAAAGCTATATCGGGTATCACTGTTTAGTTATAATTATGTTCTATAACAAGTGTTAATTAAAAAATTTACAGTTTCAGTTTATGGAAATGTTTGTTCTCTAAGGGTTATTAGAGGAATTTCATGGCTCATTTGATAGTTCATCAGGTTTTGATGGTTGAAAAAACAGAGTGGATAGCTATCGGAAATAAAATTGCATTCCATTTTTTTTTTTAAAGTAATTTTAAAAATTCACAGTTTTCCGTTATGGGCTTTCTGGATGGTTGTGCTTGCGCTACAGTTGTCCATTCTTATATTAAATTTCTCTTTCTCATTCAATGTTTGAAAAAAATTAGAATTTTAATTTGGAATTTGGAATATTTAAACATTGTGATTGAACGCCCTTAATCAAATTTTTAATGAAAAGAAACTTTTGATAAAATGAAATTTGAAAATTCAAATTAAATTAAAAAAAAAATGTACTGAACTTGTAAAACCCCAATAAAGAAGTATCGAATCATGGGAAAGGACAAGGGAATGTTATAATGTAAAAGGACGCAACTAATGGGATATTATTTAGAAAAACACAAGGGGAGGTATCAATGTCAAGTAATTGCTACTGCAGTATACTGCACACGCCTGTCTTCTATATATAATTTTAGAAATTAAGAATGTTGAAACAATTTTAAAGCATCCAAATTTATCCCAAATTACTCTAATAGAATATCCTACAACATTGCAAAACATTCCAGAATACTGAAGAACCTTCAAGGAAATTTTAGAATGTTTCAGAATATCCATTGAGGGCATAGACGCAGGTGGAAGCAAGCTATAGTTATTTATTATAAAATAATGGCCTGGACCAGGCCAGACCGTCTGGTCAGCCGCTAGGTATGGGATGGTCAGCCGCTAGTTATGCGATAAGAAAAAGTCTTGTTTTGATAGTGTGAATTTCTCATTTTCTATCATTTTAGAGACGCTGTAACATTTTCAAAATATGTCAAAAAAATAATTGCTGGTCGATCTTAAGATTTTTTGGTCCTTGGCTCGCTGATCAGCGCCAGGTCTGGGCCAGGCCAGACCTTCCAGACCGAACTTAAAATTGTTGATCTTGGGTCGCTGATCAGCGCCAAACCTGGACCAGACCAAACTGCCAAGGTGATAAGAAGAAACTTTTTGAAATATGACAAAAAAATGAACTGATCGAATTCAGAACTTTTTTTGTTCTTGACTCACTCGCTGATCAGCGCCAGTCCTAGGACAGACCAGAGCTTCCAGACTAGACAGTCTGTAGATAAATCCATAACCTGGGCCAGACCTGTAACCAGACTGCCAGAACATTTTTCCACACGGGATGCGAATCAAAGCACTGTAATAATGCTCACACATATAAGATTATATATAAATTCTACGTAGATTTGAATAAATATTCTGCGTGATATGTTCAAGCGAATATATTTGTAGGGTCACGAATTAATTCTAACATTAATTCTTCCACAAACTGAAAAACGAGGCATTAGCTATATAATAAGTTAAAGATCGCCGATAGTATACTATTGGCATATCAAACTATATTATGTGGAAACTAGCAAGTATACGAGAAAAGGTGAATTATTCCGGGAAATCTAGACACGTGAATTCCGATTCACTCATCCAAGACAGGTTCTGGCGTATCGTACCTATATCAATATTTAATCATCGCCGACAAGATGGCGCAGGTGATACAAGCGCTGGTGAAACGGGCTATAAAAGAGAGGTCTTCGTAATCGTTGACTATATCTCTAAGCACGTATACTTCTATATAGGATGTTCAGAAATTACTAGTCATTAGAAAATAAGGTATGCACTTTTGCGATTGCTTACAACTCTAGTATAGAGTCTTCGGAAATATTATCGTATAGTATACAAATTTAGATTTAGGTCAAAAAATACAACCGATACGTTATATATGGCAAACATTTGTAGTTCGAGCAAGTAAATAGCGAAAAATCAAATTCGATCCAAGTTTTGAAAAATTAAAAAAGTTTTAATACTAGTTCTCATAATAATTTCACTTATTTTCATTTCAAATAGGCCCTCATAATTTGTTTGGTTGCATGGTAAAATGTTAAATCAATTATAAATTTCAAACCTCTGTCAAAATCAATCTCATTTGATCAGTGCTTACAAAACATTCTCAATTCAGCTATATAATATCTTTGTTTGAACGATTTATTTGTGTGATTGATCGATAATAATACGCTGTTAAAATTTTTTGGGATTTCACAACATTTTTACAATACGAGTGTAAGGCAAATTTGCAATACCGCGGTATTGGAAGGTGAAATTCCAATATTTGTAATGCAGTTTCAAAGAATGCGCACCGTTTACCAGACACACGTATTGCAATTTCACTTTACAGTACCGGTAATGTAATTTTTCCTTACACTTACTGTAGCTCGTATAGCAGATGAGTGATCCTCTATTAGTCTATTTCAGTAAGTTAAAAATTATGCCTTGCTAGGCTAGTTGTAACACACTCAACAAAGAGCTTGACGGTTAGGGTTCCATTCTCCATGTCTGCGAATCTCTATTTTTTTTTTAAACTTTCTTTCGCAACATTAAATTACATTTGTGGCAATGTTTCAGTACATGTATGCCAATATAACAATACCAGCATTTGAAAACTATAACATCATGTATTGGAACGTTAGCGTCAAACGGGGTAATTTCGAATATGGGGTAAATTTGGACATTAAATTGATAGTTTAAATTACTTAAGGGGGGTTTAACGAGAATCTATAACCAGTTAAAGCCTCAATGAAACCTTAACTGGTTCTATATTCTGGTTAAAACCCCCTTAAGTAATTTAAACTATCAATGTAGGAATGTCCGAAATCACCCTACATGTCCGCAATTACCCCGTTTGACGGTACCTTATTATGTCTCAGTAATAAACTTCCAATGCATTTAATGGAAAGTTCCAACCAATTTTTTTACATTGTACTTGCAATAAATTCTGCTGCGAATCTCTGCTTTTATAATTTTACCAAGATCGTTGGTCTGTTTATAACAGTCTTGGTAGCTAGATCAAGGATAATTATTACCGCTGGTGTAGCTATACATTTCTTCCGTATATAAAATTGTTAGACTATTGACTACCTAATAAAAGTTTCTATAAGGGACTTCCATTTTTTTTCATTAAAGAAAATATGTAGATAGTTTCTAAAGCAGAAATAATTTATTCCTTTTTTCACGCCCTACAATTTCATTTTGGCATGAATTCTTTATTGAGAGAAGAATTTCACCACCATATGTTTTTGATGATGATCGTATTCTCTTTTATTAAAAGAGATTTGATTCGTTCAAATTGAAATGTGTTAAAATCTTTTGCGAACACCAAGTAGAAATATTTAATATCTTATACAGAATAATAACCGTACCGATAGACAAACATGGTCGCATCATGAGAATTGTCAATCGAAGGTGCCAAGAAATAAGAGAACCTTTCGAGGCGCGGTTTAGGTGCGGCACATCAAACATCCTTCCTTTGGAAAGCCCGTCCGCTCTCGCTCATAATTATTATTACGAGTTTCTGTGACTTTAGGCATACGTAAAATGTCGAGTAATCGTTTCAAAGAATCACGAATGACGTTGAGGGATATTCCATTGAATCATTTTATCATAGGAAAAAAATGAAGTTCAAATGAATTTTGAGGCTGCGCAATATTCTATTCACATTGCAAGTCACGTATAGAGAAAGTAGTAAGCCACTCAGGCATGCATTTATCAGAAAACTGCATTGGCAAAATGAAACATTATACAAAAACTTTTACGTGAAAATTGGAAGATATTAAATTTTCAAGCTTCAAATCATTCAAAATTTCCTGATCGAAAGAAAACTTTGGTTTATGTATGAATTTAAAAAAGGCTTTTTTTGGCAACTATGTATGTAATATTATACACTTAGATGTTCAAAAAGGCCTTTTACAATTTGTATATAAACAAGAGTTTTATTTCGGTTGGAAATAGTATATTGTGCTACAAGTGCGGAAAGTAGGCAGTTCCACACGAGTGTGAAGTTTGCTGTACGAGCAAGAAGCCCGTCAAAGGGACGTTGCATAGACGAGTCGGAGGCGTGAGTACAAAAGAGTTACAACTGCCTACTTTTAGCACCTGTTGCACTTGCATACGATATTTGTTCTAACATATGCAGCGAATTTTCGACTTGGGAAACAGTCAAAACAAATTTTCCGGAAATTTTTGAATAATAGAAATCACGAGAAATTTTGGAAATATTCGGTAAATTTACAAATTACCGAAAAATTTCAGAAATTTAAGGCACCCAAAGCTTTTTCGAAGAAATCCAAAAATTGGGAAATTCCGAGAAATTTATGGAAAATTGATAAATTACAGGAAATTTCCAAAAATTTCAGGTGTCCAACAATTTTCAAAAATGTAGAAAATTTCGGTAATTTATGCTAATTTATCAGTAATTTCTGGTGACTTCTCACTTCGAGTTAGTCCAATCACTATTCACAATTCACAATTCACAATCAGTCTGTCAAGTGTCAAGTCATAATGAAGTGAGGTTATCATTCCGACAGTCCTGGAAAGTAGTTATAGTTAGTTAGTTTGTAATGTGGGCGGGGAAGACCGTGAGATCCCTCCCTGGCGCTCAAGCTATAAAGCCTAGTGTGCCACACTTGTGTTTTTAGATCTGTGTTTTTAGTCAGTGCATTTCGTCATTTCCAACGTTCTGGAAATATACCCGCTAAAAATTCCTGTACAGGAACCTGCACACGAACATGTACACTTGTACAGGTTCCTTTCCAAAGAAAATTGAGGAGCAGATTCCTGTACAGAAACGTGTATAGGATCTCTTACAGAAAGCTATCAAAGGACCTTCACAGAAAAAAACTAAGTGTAATCTTTACTTGGATTTCAGGGTAAAGATTAACTGCAACAAAAATTACCCCAGGTAGGTCACCTTTGCCCTGATATCCAGGCACGGCCTTAGGGCTGGGCGAGTCGGGCGTTCGCCCAGGGCGCAGCTCTAGTGGGGCGCCGAAATTACGGATCATAATGTACAGTATTGTATTAAGGATTTGCAGGTGCGCCCTCTTAATAGGTCTAGACACCTTTATTCACGGTTTATAACAGGATTTGAGAATATTTGTGATGGAGCTTAGATATGAAGTACCTGTGGATGAATTTTCTGGAATTGATATTAGGTCCCCACCGTGAAATTTTCAACAAGTTTCTGAATTTCCATTGGTGAATTTAGACCTGAATTGACCTGCAAGTACCCCCAATTTATGAAAATGGAAGAGCTGTATTCAGTTCGGTTCTGTCTCATTTCTCATTAGTCTACTACTACTACTAGTCTACTACTCATTAGTCTTCCTCAGTTGAAAATGTAACTATTTTTTTAGAAAATTAAACTATTGGGTTGGAAATTAACTTTTTTGTTAAATATTCATATTAAAATTCAACGCTTTTGTTGTATTTCGCCTTTTTGGTCGGAAACTTCATTTCTTTTCGGATACATTTTTTTTAATCATCTTTTTTGGTTGGCAATTCAACTTTTTATTTGAAAATTAATCTATATTGGTCGAAAAGTCAACTACTTGATTAAAAGTTGAAATACTTTGTCAAAAATTAATTTTTCTGTTTGAAAATCTATAATTTTTAATTGATGATGGAACTATTTCGTTGCAAATTTATGTATTTTGTTGAAAATTTATCTTTCCTGGTAGAAAATTAATCTTCTTGTTTGAAAATTCACCTTTTTGGTTAAAAATTCAACTACTTGGTTGAAAGTTGAACTTATTTGTTAAAAAATTTTCTTGTGCGATTCGTCATTTTATTTGAAAATTTATCTCTGGTTAACATTTTTTTTTAGTTAAAAAATTCAGCTATTTAGTTAAAAAATTATGTATTAGGTTGAAAATTCGTCTTTCCTAGTTAATGTTTTGGGAAATTAATAATCATCCAATGGACTGCCAGAAGGATATTTATGAGATTTAAGAAAAAATCCCAACTCTAAACATCTCTCGTTAGTAACTAAGATTAAATATATGAGCTTTCCTTATTTGATGAATATTTGTACAGATATTGTTCATCATTAAGGAAGTTTTATTATGTGAAGAATAACTTTTTCAAGAGTGTGAAACCCATATTTCAAAATTTGTAAATATTACCAAATCTTCATTTGATATTCTCATTAACATTTTTTACCAAAAAAATTAAACAAAATTCCCAGTCCACGTACAAATTCCCGATCATTTCCCGTTAATAAAAAACAAGATATGATTTGCAAAAACTTTTGGTTGAAGTCGGCAATGTTAGATATTGCACTTGCATCAATGAAAGAACGATTCAAACAATTGGAAGATCATAATATCTATTTGTACATTTATGACTTTTACGTTTATAATATTTTCTCGAAAACGTCGTGCGACGTATTCCCATGACGTCGTAAAACAATACTCAATTCAAGGTTTCCCGCTCTTCGGGCCTCTTTTTTCATTGGTCAGTCACAGACGTGGAGGAAAGTGTACGGGGACCGTTGAATTAATAACCGTATACGGGGGGCTTGAAATGTTGGGATCTTGAAATAATGGCGTCTTGAAATGATGGAGACTTTACTGTATTAATTTGTGATAAGGGGTAGCGTGTTTTCAGATAATTCTGTATTTTAATGCTTATTCATTGCTATACAAAATATTTCGAGCTGAGTTTTCTTGTCAGATTCACTTCATAAATCACCTAGGGAATAGTTAATCTTGAAGATAAACTGCTTTCTAGATTTGCATGAAGTTTTTTACATTTTAATTTTTTATTAGACTTGCTATGTGGGTACGTATGTGCGTATTTATTATGTGTGAGACAAAGCTTGCATTTCAATTTTAACTCCAATCAACTTAAAACTCTGTAAAAACACGTGTTTCCTATGACAATACAAAACTGTATCAAATTTGAGCCCCCCCCCCCTCAGGGTTTCTTTCTTTCCGAGAACGACAATAATATGGGTATCGATGAAAATGCCTCGGAGAGTAGAGTTTAAATTTGAGCTCCCCCCACCCTCAATGGATGGTTATATTGCAATTTCACAAATTTGACAAGCTTTTATTTGACTTGCTATATGTGTATGAGGGTATGTATGTATGGGACATTATTTCTAAACTGCTCCAATTTTAAAAGTAAATTCTCCCGATTGCCTTCAAATTTTCAGAGTTTGTTTGCCTATAGGATGGTAGTTAACCCCAGCGTAAACTTTAAGTATTAGAGTAAAGTCGGTTAGTCCTTGCCTCTCACGATTGTTATAAACTGCACTGTCTGCGATTATAAATCAACATTGTTATCATTCAAAATTTTCTCAATGTGAAATTTAAAAAATATACTGATATCTCGCATTATCTTAAAACCTAATACTATATAAATATTTCGTCTAGAAAACAAGTGCATGACCCGTAATTAAAAAAATAATAATTTCACGTATTTTTTTATTTACAGCAGTTTTATTACAACATCTCACAATTTGGTAGCCCTTGCCATTAGGGATAGCCAAAAAAACATTTATTTCTAAACTGATAGCGGATCAAGCGATTTTGGGCGTCCATTGACGCAAAGCTATGTCACAAAATATTTGGATATTTAGGGATAACCCCGGCATTTTCTTTTTCTTAAATTCCCACGTAAGGCCCAATGCATTACGTGCAGTAGCTAAGTAAGGCCCACAGCGAGAGAGAACAGGGGCTGCCCCGCCACCAGCCGAGCATCCGCGAGTTCCTTGATCGACAGATTTGGTCTTCCGAACTGTCGTTGAAGAATAAAGTGATCAGGGCATTTATGTCAGGCAGAATAAATTGAATACGCATGGATCTAAAATGATGTTCAAACAGTTTTTTATAAAAGATAAAAATTGAGTACACGTATGAGGCTAACTCGTATCGATCTTCAACACGCACTCCTTACTAGTGAATTTCTCGGCCGTCTGTACTTATCAGTCCCTAAATAGTAACGTTTTGATTAATCGAAATTGCCCCTCACACTCGGCCATCCTACAAATGTTGACACATCCTCAAGTAGTTATTCTTTTACGAAGAATAAATTTACAGCATAGGTGCATTGTACATATGCAATCTTGGAATTTAATTGTGTTGCCAGCTTGTGGTCTGAGCGCCTGCAACGTGAATCTAATCATTGTTATGATATTCATGATCTTCCCCTTTTTTGTTTCTCTCCGTGTCTGACACGGGATCAGAGTTTAGATCAATTATATTTTGTTCCGCCTCGTCCTCTGAATCGCCCTTCTTCACATCTGACTCCGTGTCTGACGGTACGTCGAATACATCATCTTTGACATAGCTTCGCTCTGAAATCTATAATCCTGTTTTCAAGTATCCGTACTCTAGCTTCTGCTGATTCATCTTTTCGCTATTTCATAATGAGAAATTTTGTAAAATTATCAGTTATTACCAAGACATACTGATTTCTTCTAAGAGCAATTGGTAAAGGTCCTTCATGATCAACATATGTGATAGCGGAGGTTCGCTCTTCAGGTGGAATGGGATGTAGTCCTCTTGTTTGTCCTCCTAGTTTAGGTTTTATCATAAGGCATTGTAAGCTCGAGTAAATATGTTGTTTCACATAACGTCTCATTTTAGGAAAAAATTAGTATTCTTTTAGTTTATCCAATGCTTGTTCTACTCCAGTATTACATCTGCAATCGTGAAACTGTATCACTAAACTTGATCGCTCTTTGATTTTTTCCATATTCTCCGGTGGATTTACTGGAGCTTTACTGAGGGCATCGACGTGGGCCATTATCTCGCTTCCTCTGTGTACAATTTTGAAAGTATATTCGGTTAATAAACTTTTCCAACGAATAACTAGAGTCCCCCCCCCCAATTTAAATAAATAAATGCTTTATAGTCAGTAACGTTTTAAACTTAATGTTTATAAGAAATATGCGCAGTCTAGCGACGGCCCAAATGATTGCACGTAATTCTAGCTTGCTAGAGTGGTGAAATTATTCGTATTCGTTAGTTCGCCGACTTATCGCATACACCAAATGAAATTTTTCGTCACAGCCCTTTTGCATAAACATTGCCACAAGTCCTTGAGTAATAGCATCGCAGTCTAATCCTATCGTAGCTTGAGCATTGTAAACCTGTAAAATTGGTTTACTTTATGCTTTGTTAATTAATTCTTTAAATACTAGAATTCAGCGTAACCCGTGAACATCTACTGGCTGAGGAAATTTACGAATACATTCGATTTTTTCTTCTGAAGGTTCTAGGCCTTCTTTCGAAGGAGTAAGCCCTAAATAGTGTACTTTATTTTTAAGAAACTAACATTTAGATAATTTTAATGTTCGTGCGGCTTCTTTTAACGCTGTGAAAACTAAAATGAGCTTTTATTTCATCTCTGGTCAAGACTTTGCCGTAATCAAAAAGTCATCCAGGTAGAACAATACAACTTTATTCCGCAATAGCTTTAAAACTTTTTGAATCAATTTTTAAAAATAAAATGAAGCATTTTTTAGTATAAAGCACATTCTCGTGAACTCTCCTATTTCGTCAGGAGTGATGAACGCTGTTTTTTGTTTTACCTTTTTGCTAAGCGGAATTTGAAGATAGCATTCAGCTAAATCTAATGTAGTGAATAATTCGCATTCGGCGACTTAAGCTAAGTGTTCGTCGATATTTGTTAAAGGGAAATTTATATTTTCGGTTTTTGGCTATTAGGCTTTCGGAAATATATTACTGCTTTAGGTTATATTTTTTCGCGTTTTATCAAAAAAGCATAAGCTGAGTCTGTGTTTGTGACAATTCCGATTAATCTGTAATCTTTAGAAATCTTTTTCCACATTTTCCGATCGGCATTACTAGCTGAATGAGATTTACAATCCACCGGTTGGCTTCCTGGTTTTTCTATGATGTTCATTTCTAACAATTTAGTACACCCTAATTCTTCTAAATTTTTCGCGAAGCATAATCGAAAATCATTTATTAATTTGGTGAGTTCTTCGGTTTCTTCTTCTAGTCTATTTTCTCTTATTTTGATCTCTTTCATTCAATGACTTTTCTTTCGAATGGTCCTATTTTTGGAATCGGTGGTTTCATAAATTCTTCACATGAAATTTGTGAGTTGTTCTGAAAAATCTTTTCCTCATTACTCCAATTAAGTACAGGCAAGAAATGTTTTCCCAACGCATTCAAAGCACTGACAAAATTTACGGTACAGAATGTGGAGGTATCGTGACAATATGACACCTAAAGCTTGTGAATCATTTAGCAGAACACAAACTGGAACACTTCTCACGAGCACTCCGTCCACTGATACATCCGCGTTAACAATAGCCATAGACACTACCTTAAATTCTTAAGGTCCAAGTGACTTAAGTTCTGTAGTCACATTTTCCGCCTTAAAACCATGTTTTAATACCGCTAATGACTTAATGATGTAATCGGAGCTCCCTGTATTGATGAAAGCTTAAAATTTCACGTCGTTGATAAAAACTTCCCTTAAAAACATTAAAACGGAGTTGTTTCCGTCATCCGAAATTTGGATCATCTCTACTCGTTTGGATTCAGTATTGGTGGGACAGTGTCTTCTAGTATATCCTTTTCCTTTGCAATATGTAAATACCATTTCTCTTTTACGCTCAGGACAATCTATGGCAATGAGCCCATTAATGTTGCAGTTGTAACATTTGGGTTCTCCTTTATCATTTTTAATGGGTGGACACTTATGCGGGTCTCTATTTCCTTCGAGTCGGTCTGTCTGGTTAGTGATTGCTACTTTTTTTTAGAGTATGGAGCTGTCTCATTTGTCGTTGTTTTTCTAGCCGTTGTTGACTTCGAAGAATCCGTAGAACTTCGTATTCTTTCTTCTCGATGAGAGAAGAAAGATCTCTAGACCATATTCCTAGAAGAACTTGTTCCTCAGTTTCTTCTATCAAAAGTATTGATGCCGTCGAGCATATTTCCAAATCTCGACACGATTCCGACTCGATCCTATCCGCTAGTATCGGTCATAGATAGGGTCGGTTATCGTCGTAGAACGGGTCGGTTTCCGGTCATCTCGACTTTACCTCGGAAGTCAAAATATATGCTCGATATCGAATCGGGTTTTTGATCCTCCTTTTACAGATGTGCACTTCTAACTTAAATCGATTGGAGAGGGAAATTTGACAATTGGTTGATGTCACTCGGTCAACCCCGACTCATACTCTGCGTGGTTGTACGGTTATACATTAGGGCGGTGTGAAAATACTGAAATTTATTTTTCCCATAAAGGAAGAGTTGTACTTTGGCATCAAAAAGAGAAGGCAAAACACTGTTTGAACCAAACAATTTCTTCCTTTCGGACTTCTGATTAGAAAATTTGGAAATTCTGAAAATGATTTAAATTCATCAAATGGAAAGGATAATTGCGGCGAATTTTGTAAACATTTACTTTCTAACGATGAATAATAATATAAAATCAGGGTAGCCGCTAAACCAAGAAAATTGGGAAATTACTAGGAACTTTATGAGACCATGAAAAACCGGAAAATAACAGTGCATTTTTTTGGACAAAATCTTAGGTTTTTAAACGCGAGTTTGTCTCCAAATGCTTTAGCGGATGACCGAACTGCGGAAAACTGATGAGTATTAATGTTGTTCTTTTTACAAACAAACTGGATAAACAAAAACAAAATTTTGACATTTTCACAGAGAATCTTTGGGGTTTTTTTTTTAACGCAAGTCGGCCGCCAAATGCTTTACCTGAGAGGTCGAAGTACAGTACTTGTTCGCTTTGAAATGACTACACAAAGTAGGATCTCTACGAATATTTAATTTGAATTAAACTTCTCAATTTGCATAAAGAAGTTTAATAAGCAAAAACCATTTTTCAAAGTGTTGTTAAAAAATTAAATTCTGTTATTGCAATATTGAAAATGGGGGTTGTTTATTATATTTATTATTCAAAGAAAATGACTTAAATTCCAAACACAAAAATTTACCATTTTATTTTAAATTCAAAATTGGGAAAAAATCTATTTTGCCATGAATAATTTTATGCAAAATGAGCATGATAAATATTCACAATTAAAAAAACAGAATTCCAAACTACCTCACTTTTCGAATCAGAGGAGACAAAAATAACCAAATGAAAAGCGGGAGAAAAAGGGAAAAAGTCAACCAGAACCAACCTCTCACTTTTTACTTTCTCCGTCCTTTCTATACTAGCACGGATCTAGAAATACATTCAAAATTTTCAATTATTTTATTTCCTATTTGGAAAATGTAATAATCTAAATAGATTGTTTCAGAATCAACCATATACCATTTTATATCAAATTACTTTATAACAATGGCAACTGTTATGAACTAAGAATGTTCTGTACTTGGAACTCGCAGGTGACGTATTTGGAGACTGACTTGTGGAAAAAACCAAAGATTCGGCGCGAAAAAGCCAAAATTTAGCTTTTGATCAAAAAGTAATTCATAACAAATCTGTAGATATTTTTTGGATGCATAATTTTTGTCTATTCGTCTTTTTTCATATCGTGCATAGTTTGATCGCAAAATGGAATTTTTTATTTTTCATTATTTTTTGAGCGATCAAAATCTTGTAGGGTTTTTAAAAAGAATCTTTTTTTACTCTAGACTTTTTTTCGTATCGTGCATTATTTGGCTTAAAATGTTCATTTCCGTTTTTTTTTGTATTTTGTAAATGTTATAACTCTAATAATTTTTCTGTATCGAAAAAAGTCATGAGGATAAATTGTTCGTCTTCTAGAGTACTACGAATAGCCATACATAGAATTTTTGAATCTTAAAAAAAGTGATCTCAAAAATTTTGAAAACGCTCTAACTTTTTGAATTTGTATCAAAAAAGGCTGGCTAATGAACTTGACCTTCGGTTTAGGACACTCAAAGAGTATACATAAGGCCAATCAGAAGGTCTCAAAACCTAGATATTTGACAAAAATGGAGGGGGGGGGGCAAATTTTACAAAAATCTAACACCTTCTCCGATGAGAATGTAATCATATTCAAATACAAAATTTGGGGAAAATTCGTCACATGACCCTTCGGGGGAGTCTTCACATCGTCACGGTCTGTCACGAGGGAGGGGCGGGGTCCATTTTGACTATTTATAGCGTTACGAGAATACGAGATTAGTGGACGGCCCCAAACGAGATTTTCGTATAACATGTTACGAGACATTTACTACATTTATTATTATATTTACTGTTTTCCTTCGTTATATAATACTAAAATGTAAAAAATACGTTGATTATAGTAAAACTAATAATTTCCTTCATTATTTCACATACTACACTCACCGAACAGAAATCACATAATTTAAGATTTTAAGTGTGATTGCGAAAAAGTTGACCATTTTAGACAATGAGATTTTCGAAATAAACAAATTTTCAAACCGACCAAAATATTTTTTTTTAATCAAGTCTAACTTTGGAGAGTATAAAAATATAAAACTCAAGGAATGTATTTGTGATGGGTATGCATTTTTAGGGCACGTATCAGAGTGTCAAGTGACCAATGACATATTTTATGTTCGGCCGTTCTATAATCTGAAAAATATAAATATTTGTCGAAATTTTGAGAAATTATTCGAATACATAAGGCCAAGTCTGTCTCATCTATTTGAGTTTTTATTTTGTTTCAATGGTGCAATTTTATTATTTCTTAATTTGGACCCTGCCGATGAAATAGCACTGAAACGGCACTGGCGACGGTCATATAATGGTCCTATCGTATTCGCAACATATCGGGCGGGTAGAGTGATTTACAGTAGTTGACCGCCACCAAACCAAATCCCTTCTTAAAATTTTCTTCAAATTATTAACATTTTTTTAAAATGAATTTTCTCATTATATATATTTTATAATTATAAATTATATACTAATATACTATTCTAGAGTTGAATTAAAAAATGTTGTCTGTTTTGGCGTATCTCGTTCTACTTACGAGATGAATTATATTAATTCCAATTTTAAACTTCTAAAAAAAAGTTAGATATCGGAAATGATCAAAAACCATAGATTCTGAATTTCTAACACTTCAATGCTGCAATCAATTGGATGGGAATAGCATACAATTTTAGAGACACAGAATCATCAAAGCTTCGCATGTCTCACAAAACTAGCAAGTCTAGCAAGTCATCCTTAAGTTGATTCGTCCACTCAATGTGGGCGTTTCGTTGGTTCGTCGTGGTGATTCCATCTAAATTATTTTCATCAGCCCAAACTCTAGGGTTATCGGCAATGTTTGCCGACCCATTGTCGGGTGCTCTGCGCGTTCGATCGTTTTGAACCGCGTCTACAACTTTTTGGTGGTTAGTTGGTGTCATTGTTCCCACGAGCAGGTAGGGAAAGGGTTCGTTCGTCCTAGTAGAGCCCCCTCATGCAAGGATAAGGCTGCATACTCTGAGAGGTTTCCCGGTATCCCAGTCACCGTTTAAGACACCTCATCCAGGTGCCACTTAGCTTTCGGCACGGTTGTTACGTCTCCGCTTAGGGGGTTTCTCTTCGGGACCATCTCTGGACAAATATCCGCGACTGTTTATTCATTATTATAACCATATTTAGCAGAAACCCTTGGTAAAAGGACCCTCTATCCGCAACCCGAGGACGATTTCGTTGACTTTGTCATAGGCTCCTATAAAATACAAGCATAACTCACTCGGTTTTAGCCGCAATCGGGGAGTTCATATGAGAAAAATGAGGGAAGGAATTGTACGAGGCGGTATAAAGGGGAGATATAGATTTTTAGATTAATTTATAATTCACGTGTTGTTTATTTGAATAACACGTTCGTTCCGCAAAACTGCTCCGATCCAGGTCGTCGATCAATCTCTCTAGCAAGCACCCCAGGCAGAGAGCTCCACAAAGGCATTACGTAGAGCTCTCCACTTGGGCCCAGTAGTATCCAAGGTCTTTCGTTTCAGGCGTCATTCACTCCACTGACACTCTTCATCATGCATTTCTCATAAACTATTTGTCGGCACACTTTTCTGTCTTGGCATATTTCTTTAGCTTCCTTTACTTCCATGTATTTCCTCATGCAAACTCGGATCGAAAAATTTATCCGGCCGATGACAGTACAGATAGTCACCCTCCACTTTCCAGTTTGGGAAATGTGCTGGCATTTCATGGACATTTTTGATCGCCCGCTACTGATTTAACCGATGATTGGTTAGCTACATAAGCAAATTCTAGTAACAAAATAACATTTGCTGACGGGGGTAGTACGTAATAATTATCCATACAGTTAGCTGCCTCAAAGAGTTCCTCCCTCATTTCTAGTTGTTAAAAATCGTGAAAATCGATACGAGGTATGGCTTGTTTATGCCGCAGATGCAAGTTGGAATGAGCTTGCTTGAGATGCGCCAACATGCATATTGAAGGCTGAAAGAATTTAAACAATGATCTTATATTTTGCAATTAATCTGCTATGGGTTCATCCGGGCCTTGAGTCCTTCTTCTAACCTCATTCTTGAGTTCAAGTTGAAAATTATAACCTCCCCCCCCCCCCGTACCTTCGTCGGAATTGCACAACACCAAACCTTTTTAAAAATTCTTCCGCACTATTGCACCTTGCTCCACTGAAAGATAGATTCCATTTTCGGACCACTTCCAAAGCATTTGCACCACTGACACCCATTTGACTAAAACTCATTGTGGGGTGAGTAAAAACATTGAAAGGGTTGGTTTGATAGGGTTGAAGAGGTCTTTCCCGAAGACGCATTCTTTCACAACAAATTTTACATTTAACCAACGGTCGGCGAGGCCTATCGCTATTCACTACCAAATTTTCTTGTTTAGATAGTAACGTATGATACGAATTAACTGAAGAGATTGAGGGAGTATTTAGTCCAGGGTTGGGTATATCGAATTCGATCAAACTGTGGCAGTTATGATTTTGTGGCATGTTAACTCGAAAGCTAGTAGTATCACCAGCCCTAGTATATATGCTGACAAAATTTAAAGGATGTAAAGTACATCAGTGAGTAACTGGGGTTCCATAATGTTAAGCAGTCCACTAGAAATACCAACCGTTTGAGAACTACGGAACGACGTTCACGCAAGCAATAGCCCGATCGGTTGTGTCAGCCCAAACTTGTGATAATTAAACGTTAGAATGTGTAAATTTTAAAAGAAATAAAATTCTCTCTAAATAAAATTGCTCAAATGATTGTTTTAAAATCGAAGTAACCACTTAGGTTATTAAATTTATTCTAAATTCGGAAAACGAGACTTATAATACTTAATAAATGAAAAATTTCCCTGACATTCTTCGAATTTTATTAAATTTCAATAAAACAATTAATTAGTTGACTTATTACCAATTAATTTAGAAACTGTCGAGAAAGTTCAATAAGAACACATTTTCTCCAAAAATTGTGAAAATTTCCTAAAATTTTACAAATTCCTTTAAATGAACCATTAACAGGAATTATTACCAATCACTTCAGAAACTGTCAGGAAAAATGTAATAGATACCCATTTTCCCCGAAAATTGTTAACATTTTTATTAAATGAATAATTGAATGGAAATATTCACAATTAATTCAGATAGCACCGCCGATAAAATTCAACAGAGAAACAATTTTCCATAATAACGGTTCACATTTTTAGTTAAAATTGTCTAAAATTCTTCAAATTTTAGAGAATATTTCATTTTAACCTTCTTAAATTTCTGATAAAATACGAGAATATTCTTTAAAATAAGGAAATACTTAAATATTCGTAAATTTCCAAGAATTTCTAAAATTACTAAAAGTTTCCGATAAGTTACCGGTCAACTTCCCGACACTGACTGCAGCCTACGCACACACACACACACCCACACACTGAAGCATACCAACGCGACTCGATTTATAGCACGATGCACGGAAATCGGGAGATAAAACATTTTAAAATTCACAAAAGACAAATGCATGGAATTACATAACTGATTGAAATCTCAGAAAATTCCACGAGATAAATGACAACAAAAATTCTCCCGCCATGCTCAGGTAAAAGGCCCCACGTTGAGTGCCATTTTTGACGAGACTTTCCAAACAAGGTGGAGATTCACTTATCTGGATCGTCTTTCACGGTGAACCCAACGTGCTTATTTTGCGGACCTGAAAATGTTGAAATAAAGACCAGACAAGTGTCTTGTAACGGACGCCAGGCTGCTGTGGAGACGCCACTGGATAATAAGGATTAAATGAATGTGCTAATTATGGAATATTTAGCGTTTGTCATTTAAGAAAGAAGATAAGCAATAAAAAAGTGCATTTTATTACGGGCTAGCTCGAAGAGGAGAGGGATTCTGTGGGGGACCAATTCTGAACAAGGTTCACTGAACCAGGAGAGGGATTCTGTGGGGGACCAATTCTGAACAAGGTTCACTGAACCATTGAATTAAATGATGAAACATTAGAAAAAATGTATTTAGTAGATAGGGAAAAAATGAATCAACTTATATATCTGAGGTAAATTTAACTTGAATGTGAAAACACAAAAAAAGGTTACGCATTACTGGAGAAACAAAATAAACTCGATCGAGAGAGAAAGATTGCAATACACCACAAACCTGGGCTTTTAATCACGTGAGAAATGTCGGTGATCCAAAAAGATTCCGTTTATAAACCTGATGATAGTATTATGGATAGATGATACTAATTAAAGCGATTCTTTGGCTAATCCACTGCGAAAAGATCAAACTCCGTCGGTTAGCCTCCAAAGTAATCCTTTCGCTAAGATGGCCACACGTAACCTGCCAGTTACTGCTCTCTTGCGCTTCTTCCTTCTTTCTTAAATTGCAAAGTTCGCTAAAAAGATACATCGAGGCGCCGCCTGTCGCCACAACCACAAAACTTCATGGAGCGAAGATGGTAAATAATACAGCTCGTCCAGTAAGTGACTTGAGAAGTGACAGGTTGTTGTTGACAGAGACAAACTGATTACAAATGGAGTTGTTCAGAGTGGATTATCAACTCTCAAAACACGTGGATGTATGTTGTTCTATTCTATGGATTAGAACACAAATCCAACAGAAGATAAGTGGAGACAGTGCGATGTGGAGTGTGACTGAAGGGGGCCGGAACTCTTCCTTCTAGGTTAGGGAACCCTTGGAGCTGTCGGAGTACAGTGACGTGTATCCTCATCCAGATAATCGAGTGAATAAAACACCAGAAGTTTGAATGTTATTTTCTCTCTCCCTTCTTTTTTACAATGCAAAAAAATGCTATACAATACTCAAAATTCAAAACATTGTTGAAACATTCAAAACGCGTTTCTTTTAGAATTAAAGCTTTCGTTCTTGGTTTACACATTCTATAATAAGTGAATAAACTTTAATTAACAGTCATAATAAGTTCTGAAAGTAATAAAAATCAAATGAACATAACCTATCTTAACTTAAATATATATATTTCAAAATGAACAACATATAAAAGGTTGATAGTGAGAATAACGTGTGGCCACGTTAGAGATTGGATCAGAGTGAGAGTTTTTCTGTTTTCTTGTTAAAGAAAACGTCACGTCACAAGCTACTGACTGAAAATAGGGTACTATGGAGACCAAATCTTGAAAATAGGAGAATTAGGTACTATACAGCTGAATATAGTGGATATAGGGATCGGTCTAGGAGGCCTGCTATATTCTGAATTGGATGGTCAAAAATACTTGTATTTTGCAAAATGACATAGAATTTAACTCCAGTTTTAAAATGTTAAGAACATTAAAAATATGCATGATGTTTTATAATCCAAGATTCGTATATCAAATTTGGAAATAGAAAGTGGTATAATACAAAAATCTACGACATTATGGAACTTACTTGATTCTAAAGGATTAGTGAGTCCTGCACCGTTCCAGTCGAATTGTGCTGCCGGTACTTCCTGCTAAAAGTATAAACTATATCATCTGACGCAATTTTATAATTAATTATGAGGGCTTCAATGTTGGACAAGCTACTGTTTTAAAATTAACTCGTTACTTTTAAAACCCCTTGATTGTTTTAATTTTTAAAGAAATAATAATAAGTTAAAAAGAAGTGCGCAATACGTTGTGAAAAGTTACCTGAAACTTGTTCGGAATATCAGAATATTACTATAAATATTATCATACACAAAACAAGCTTCAATAACATGTGTACGTCCACATAAAAAGGATACAAGTTTTTCATGTGGAATTACGCACATGGGAATACTCTCACATATAATCCCAACTTTAGAAAAAAAGGTTTGGTCCCGATCAATTATTTTCCTTAAAAAAACTTCATTAGGTCGTTGAAACCTCCCCATCTCAAACTTCCCCACCCCTACTCCACCTACTTTCTCCTCCCCTCACTTCCCACCTTGGGAAAGAGTACGACGGACCGACACCCGCCCAAAACTATAAGGGTTTCAGCCCGGGGCTAAAAAACGCTAAAAATAACGAAAATGTAACTGACGAGGGGAAGGCCTGCTCTGCGACATTGAATTTGAGATGAGATTGGTATAAATCGATAGAACGTCGAAAAATATTAGACACGTATAGCGGCTTTCTTGTAATTGGGCCCTAGTTTTTTTTTAATGAATTTCTAAAATATCTATACCTTAAACCTATATACCTATCTACCCTTCACCTATATACCCATCCACACATCACTACTTTACTACCGAGCAATTCACGCCTACCCCAAAAGGGAAACGGCTTAATGATATAATAATAATAATAATCCATTACTGAATTTGAGTGATGCTGTGTGAAAAGTAATAACAAAATTTTTAACAAATATGATTTATATTTGCCGCCTATTATATGATCTTGCTTAATATGACGTTTGAAATAAAATGTTTATAATCATTCATAATGTTATTTAACTAAGCTTAATGGCTACAAATGAGATTAAAACTTAAACTTTGATAATAAATAAATAATTTTGCCAAACCTTACCAAGAAAAGTGAGGTCGTGGAAGCATTCTGAAGATATGTGAGTAAAGTTTCGCTGATTAGAGCCGGGAATTAGGGTAAAACGTTAATTAAAAAAAAATTACAAATCACGGTATATGTGCATCATTGCACTCATACATTTCAGAACGAATTATTTGTAGTTTAAAAATTAATTTCAGCCGTTTTCAGCTTGCTTTTATTTGGAAAAACATATTCTAAAGTAAAATGATATTTTTAAATGTTATTTTAATACATTTTAACAATTATTTATAACATTAAAATATTGTATATACTTCTTGCGCTATTGTTTCAAAATCATTCTAAAAAGTTATGACAACAAAAAATATACAGATTAGTGAGAGGTTCTGTTAAAGGTAAGTTTCAATCTGCCAGCTACCTGGTCACAACTGCATTGAGACAGGTGCCTCGCGAAGGCCTCGAACAGACCGCGCGCCTCGAAAGTTGGGACAGTGCCGTAAAGCTACTTGTGTCAGGTAGGTAATAGCTTCTAAGTTACTGTAATTTTAAAGTACACTACCCTTTTTTATGCTAAGGACATTTTTCTTATGTTTACTACTTCAGTTTGAAGAAGCCATAACGTCAATAAAGATATAAATATTAAGAAGAAAATGGGTCTTCTTATTGACTATCTTTTCGAAAAATCTTTCCTGGATCCTGCCTTCCCTGTACAATGTGAACAAATTTGTTTAGGCTTCTACTTTTGGTTTTACAATCACAACTTTCGTCAGTCTTGAGAAAATTCTCTTCAAGAAAACACAGAAAAATCTCGGTCTTAAATTCATATTTTTCCCAATTGCACTTTAAAGATCTAAAAATGGAAACGTTTAAAACAAATGCCGATCTCTATGATTTTTATCGTAGAAAGGGCAATGGAAATTTTTTGAAATGTTTTTTAGAAGAAAATTGTGCAGAAGTGTCAGAGTGTGAAAAAAATAAATTAAAGACAAAACTTCAATCTTTTGCCAAGTACGCTAAAAAAAAGTGGAGCAAGGCAAAATATTCAAAGGAAGCTTTTCTGTTTAAAAAAGCAATGTTGATGAAGATGGATTTCAATTTCTCAATTGGCGATTCCCAACAGAAAAGGTATTAGTAATGAATATTTTAGAAGCTACATTTTATTTTTTAAATTATTAATTTTTCTTAAAGTATGTTTCTGGAAATGCGTTTCTGTTCATTTTGACATGAATGTTGTTAATTGTCAGCCGTTTTTCATAAATTATTGACAGAAATGTTATGCTGAACATAAACTTTTAATATATTCTTGAAATGAAAATGTCTTTACAGCTGTTTTGGTCGTCCAGAAAAATCTTTCCAAAACTTAAGTGAAACATCTAAGCGCAGAAAAACTGAAGATTTGAGGATAAACAACAGCGCTGATCAACTCGCGTTCGCTACATTTATGAAGTTAGGAACAGAAGGTGATAAATCAGCTGCAAAGATCATCAAAAAAGTATCTAATTCTCCAAAAAATCAAACCACCGAGATGTTCAGTCACCTGAAATGTCAAGACAAAAAGAATCCTAAGTTACCCACAAGGTTATCAGCTTTGGAGGCGATTTACAAGGAAGTTATCTCGCGAAAAAACAAACGAGGACATTTTCTTACGGTTGCTTCTCAAATCCTGCGTGAAACGCTCTAGTTCTCGGCCAAAGAAGAGAATTAAAGATAAGCCAAAGCGAGCCCAAGATCTCCTGATATTAACGGGCTAAGCAAAATTATGAATCTCAAGATGATAGTGAAAGTGATTCAAATGAAGCAGAAAAATTAGAAAAAAATATATTCTAGGTTGATACCAACATCTTACTGTCCTCAGATTAAAATAATTTAATTTTATTCATATGTAAGATCAAAAAGAATGAATTATTTACCCTTATTAAAAAATTCATTTGTTCATAATTTCATATTCCTGTCTTATTTGCGCTGTCACTGAAAAAATACGTCGTTTCGTTATCTTTTCATGTTTTGAATCAACATGAAAATTTTCATATACATCTAATTTACCGATTAGAATTTAGAATTTCTCATATCAAGTAATTTATAATTTTTTGTAACATATTTTTGATCAGAATCTTTGAAAATCCCAAATTAACTATCTTTGTTTAGATTTTTTAAAAAATTTAAATTTTTCGATGCCATTTTTTATCCACCATTTTTAATTTTTTATATAAAATTCATTATTAGTGACCTTTATAATAATTAGATATTCATTTATGCGAAAATCCAATTATATTTAGACTTTTGACCAACTTTTCGTCGTTCCTGGTCCACTCTGGGGCGATAGAATTAACGAGATGGGAAGAAGAAAGAAGACAGTTTTTTAATGCCGGAGATATAGAAGACGGGAATGGAGTAAAATACGAAGAATTTGAAAAAAGGGAGAGGAAAAGAAGATTAATAGAAAGATGGGGAATTATTAAGGAATCAAAATATAATGAATGATATAAGATGATCAAAAGGGAAGGAGCACCAGAGTATTAAAAAAGGGATGCGATGAGAGAAGATGGACAAGAACAGCAAGGTTGAGATTGGGAGACGAGGTAAGGAAAGGGTTGTATTGAGAAACGAAAAAGAACATCGGAACATGTATAGGAAGGATTTAGGAGGGGAAAGGAATACAGATAAAGGAAGCTGGAAAGAGGATGTGATGAAGATTCTAGGGGAGGAAGGATTGAGGGAGGAGTGGATGAAGAAGTTGGAAGGGACTAGAGGAGCGAATGAGAAAGAATGCATGTGAAAAAATGGCAAAATGGAGGTATAAGAGAAGTGAAAGGAAAAGGAAGCGGAAGTCGCTCAGATTAGAAGAGTTAAGATTTGTAAGTAATGGTTATGTAATAGCATAAGTAGGTAGATTAAGATGCGGTTGCGTTCTCGCTCTCTGTCTAGCTTGTACTCTCGCTTTCGGTCGCTCGCTCACTCGTTCGCTAACACGTCCCGAACTGCGCTATCGTGAAAAATAGGAATAAGGATCTAGATATAAGATTTTTTCCTAAATAATTGTAAATAAATGTAAATAATAAGGATAACATTTCGTCAAATAGGTGACACATTATGCATAAAGAAGAACTGCTCTCCAAACAGAACCTGACTAGTGCACCTGCAATGAACTAAAAGGGTACTGGAGGGTTGAAGGGCCTTGACCCAAAGGTCCGGAATTCTGTTATAAGCAGTATCGGCGGACGGATAAAATCTGCAACTGCACACTGCAGCAACTGTGCAAGTACACCAGAGGCACTTGTAATCGATATCAGGTACCTCGCTTTAAAGTTCATTGTCCAGGAGTTCCATTTATATTTCCAGAGGCTGCATCCCACTGGGAGGAAAGGGTGAAATAGCAGGTGATCCTCGCTTAGACGATGGTCCATTCATCAAGTGAAAGTTCCTCGCCTACGAATCGATATCCCCTGCACAAAAAGTTTCTGATAGAAGATATTCTCTCTCCCTTTTCTCTTTTCATTCTTTTCCTCTTCTTGATTGATTAAAGTTACTACGAAGGCGATTCTCAAGATACAAATGATTTGTCTTTTGTCAATCCCTATAGAAGATTTAATGTCAAAGATCACGCAGTACGTGATAATATACTTAATTATGTAAAAATAAATGAATAGTTGAGGGAAATTTTTCATAATTGAATATTTTGAAGTTTTTACCAATAAATTTGCTTCTGAGATAGCATCGTCAAAATTGAGGAGTTTTCGGCATTATTATTTACAAGAGTTTTCAATTTGAAAGAAAATGTTCATTATTTTTCACCTTTTCAGTTGGCTTTTCAAGAGACTTGAAGAACACGTTTTCATTCACATAATTGTTGTGACTTTTTAGTGTGAAAAAAGTGAGTTCTCAGTTTTTGTATAATTTTTTTAAATTCATTTGATAAGATGCATATGCTAAGAAAGGTAAAAAGGCAAATTTTTTCATCATCAAAAAAAATTGTGCGTATCCATTTCTTAGAGTAACTAAAAAGAAAATATTGATAAAGAATAAATTTTTCACTCTATTTTGCAACATATGAATAAGCAGTCCCGGTCCGAAGTACACAAATTATTAACACATATATTGAATATGATGGAATTCAACATAACATGGAAAATATGGCATTTTGAACACACTTTAATCCAGGGGGAAGCGCGAGACAAGTGATCAGAGTGTATTTGTTGAATTCGAACGAGCTTTAACAAATGCATTGCAAGCTGCAGGATTTCAATATTAAAGAAATGAGCAAGTGAACTCAACGATAAAAAAAATTGAAATCAAACTCATTCCAAATTGCATTATATCATGTGATATAAAATTTGTGATATTTAAAGCGACTGGATACATTTGTAATCGGAAAATTTACACAATTTATTGATTTTTTTATTAATGGTGTAAAGAATTGTGTTTAAACACTGACTACTCTAAAATAATTTGTGATCGCATTTCTAGATCCTACTGGACATTCCGCAATTATTTCTACCTTCAAATCTTCAACCTTGTGGCTGTACATGTTTATTTTCACAATAAATGAGCAGTGCTGATCCAAAGTATAGAAAATACAGACACATACATTTAGTAGAATAGAGTTCAAGATAACATATTGTAGCATTTTGAACACAGTTTAATCGAGCGAGCGCGAAGCGCGAGACAACTGATGAGAATGTATACATTGAATCCGAACGAGCATTGACAAATGCAGGGTGGACGTTTAAGTCAAGGAAAAAAATTCCCGTTTTTTTGCTGGTTTACAAAAATCTTCCACGGTCATTGAAATTAAAATACCTAAAATATTCATGCTCAAGATTTTTTCATCTAAAGTAATAAAATTGAACGACTAATTAGAGCATTCAAATTGGAATTCTTTTAAATATAAAACTTTAAAAAGTGAATGGCGTTGAACTGCAAAATTTTAAGTTTGTTACTTTTATAAATTGAACAGTTCAAAGAGTTCTGGTTAAAAAAGCAAAAATCTACGCTACGGTATCATTTTCAAAAATCGAAATTAAAGAAAAAATCAATAAATTTGTACATTTTTTGAGTTATATCATTTCCGAAAATTCTAAGTTAAAAACATTGATAATTGAATGAATAATTTCCTTTTTCAATTGTGGATTTTTTGAATGAAAAGCTAAAGTATCTGAATTTTGAATCGTTTCCAATTAATAGATGTTCAATTGCTATTAATACATCAGAATTCAAAAGTTTTACTTACAAATTGACGTTTTTTTAAATGGAACAAAGAAAATTTTTCACTTTTTTTTATGAAAAAGTTTCACATTGCATGGATTGAAAATGGAATATTTTACGTTGAAACAATAATTGAATAGGATTCGAAATTAAAGAAGAGTGGTTTTTTGTTGAGCAAATTCAGAATCGTCTTGTAAAATCAATTATTCTCGAAATTTTAATACTGGAACTACAGCTCAATTTAAAAAATCCCAAAGCAATTTATATTTACAGTTGATCAACTTGAAAAGATTTTCATAGAAAGTTCATAAATGAATGCTTTCCATTATTTGAGTCTTCCAAACTACATTTTAAAATTCTTTTAATTGGAAAAGTACGCCTAAGCCAACAATCAGTTCTGTAAAAAAAAATTTTCTATGATTGTAGGAATTAAAATAATATCAATGATCATGTGATTTCGAATAAAGAACATTATTTTGAATAAAAAAATGCGGAAACACACAAAAAATATTAATTTTAGCACAATGTTTCTCGCATCTGAATTTTATCTTCTTACCAATTGTTAAGGATTGGTTGATTTTGATATATGATGGCAAAATTTTTTGTAGAAAACATGCTGCTGCTGCTGCAGCCTTTAAATGAAGACTTGAATAGAAAATTTGCAAAGTAAATTTTTTTTTATTGTTACGCATTGTGAACTGAATGATTTCAGTATTGAAAAAATTAAGTGAACTTGGCGAAAAAAATTGAAATCTAGCTTATTCCAAATTGCATTATATCATGTGATATAAAATTTGTGATATTTGAAGAGATTGGATAGATTTTTCTTTGAAAAATTATTAAAATTCACGGTCAAGAAGAAATTCACTGTCATTTTTCGTTTGCGGTCTGGAAACATTTCCCGGCATTTTCCGGTTTTCGCGGCCCAGCGGCCATCCAGAAAAAGGATTTCATAAAGTTGTCTCAGTTTTGACCTTATTTATTACAAGGCCTCTATTTAAACGTGCGGTAAACATAAAGTTGAGTACTTTTGTAGCAAAAAAGTAAATATAATTAATTAAAAATGTGATTTTTTTTCATCAATAAAGAAAGAGTTTTTTATTAATTTTTTATAACTAAATCTTGTCGTAACTACTTTTGAGTAGTTTTGTAGCAAAAAAGTAATTATAATTGATGAAAAATGTGATAAATATATACATATATTTTATCAATAAACAAATAGGTTTTCATAATTGTTTACAACAATATCTCTTGATGTTGTGCGAATATGTGTTTATTCAGAAAAAAATGCAAAACGATTTTGAATTTATGCAAAAAATCCGTAATTCAGTCAATTGAAAAATTCAATAATAAATCATTTTTTAATACATTAATTGATTAACTCTTTACTTGTCAATGACTTAATTTCAGCGTATTGCACTATTTTATGAAATTGGCAAATCTGAATTGCCAATCTAAAGTCGCATCAGCCCTGGATAGTTTTTGAAAAAATCATTGAGCTAAGGTCCATTAAGCTTTTTCGGGCACCAAATAAAATTTTTGGACCCCTTTACTTTTTTTCAAAAAATCAACTTTCTTATGGAGGTGCTAGTTTTCATTAACCTAGCATCTTCAATTCCTGAAATCAAAAAATCATGAAAATTCAATTTCACCAGAATTTGGGCTTTTTTCGGGTCTTGAAATCTGAAAAATAATTTCCTCAAAACAACCCCATCCAAAAAATTTGAATTTTTCACAAATGTAATCCTGGCGTATTCTTAGGCTTTTTATAGGCTCTTTGAAAATATCCACTCTGATTTTTGGGCTCCAACCCTTAAAGTTTAAAATCAACCCCTGTGTAGCAACTAGATATGACTTTGTCAAAAAATAATTTTTGAACAATTTTTCAGTGTGGATGCAGCCCCTGATTTTTGGGTTTCTTGAAAATACCAACTTCAATTTTTCGGCACTAACTCACAAAGCCAAAACCCATATTCAACTAAATTTAAAAATATAGTCTGTCTTTTTTTATCGAATTTTTATCAAAAAGTACAATCAATCGTTGATAAATTGTTGCAACAAATAAATGATGTTTTCAGGATGAAATATTTATTTAATAATGAAAAATTAGCGCATTGTTTACAGAAAAAGGTAGATTTTTCAGAGATTCGTTGCGCAAAATAATTGTTAAAAAAATTATTTGAACAAATACGAATTTTTTAAATAATGGGGTAGTAATTTTTGAATGACGTAGATATTTAATAAAAAGCGACAGAGTTATGGAAATTAAAAGAAAACTAGATTTTTCTACGGCTTTTGAAGGAAAATTTACAAGTAAATAATACTAATTTGTTTAAAGAATTAGTGAATGCTTTAAACAAATATCAGATTTTCCATCTATCATTGACTGATCGTTCAAATGAACGTTTTAAGTGTTCCCCAAAGGGCAGTGGGATTTGCCTAAATTTAAAGCAATTCGGTAGAAATTATTCGTAAGAGATTCTTTAAAAAATTAGAATAATCTCCCACAAGCTAAGCTTCAATCGCGAAACGTGAATCTCATTTTTCCGAAATTATAATTTTGGACCACGTTAGTATACACATTTGAATGTCTGCACCATTTGATATTAGCACATATTTTATTGTTCATTTTTATACTTGCAATTTGAAATTATGTGATTAAAATGAGCCCAGAATGAAGACATTTGGTACTGTTTTGAAGAATCTACTGTCAAAACAGGTCTAATTGTTCAGCTTTCTGAAATTTTTAAGTGAAATCTGAAATAGTAAACATTTATCAGTATTATGATCTCTCCTCAAGATAATTTCAAACCATCAAAATTTAAAATAATTCAGGAGTTGATTTTCAACGTTAATGGTTGAGGCCCGAAAATCGGCTTGGGTATTTTTGAAGAGCCTGAAAAAGCACAAAAATACGCTGGGATTACATTTTGTAAAATAATCAAATTTTTTGATGGGGCTTGATTTTGGGATTTGAGGGTTGTTTCAGGTGTTTTCTTTTGAGGATTTCAAAAGCCCAAAAAAGCTCGAAATTCTGGTCCAATTGAATTTTTATTATTTTGCGATTTCAGGAAGTGGAGGTGCTAGGTTATTGTAAGCTAGCACCTCCACAAGAAAATTATTATTATTATTATTATACCATTAAGCCGTTTTCCTTTCGGGGTGATTTTCTGAAAAAAGTAAAGGAGCCCAAAAATTGTAATTGGTGACCAAAAAAAGTTTAAAATTCTTAGCTATGAAGAATCCCAAAATTCGATTGTGAAGGTGCTAGCTTAATAGACCTTTGGGGCTAATTAATTTGATGATTGTGTAAAACATACATACCATTTCAAAGCTCCTAAAATACGTATCGGATTCAAAAAGTTGATGAAACTTTTCGACTTATTTTTTTGTTGTTTTATCCGCCGGTTCAAAATTCTTCTATTTTCTTAATATCTGTATCTTGAAGAAACAATTTAAAACATAAAGAATAACTAAATAATTTGAAAAAAATGAAAAATCTTGTAAATAATATTGCGAAAATCTCCCAAATTTTTGCGATATTATTTCAGAAGAGAAATTATTGGAAAAGTAGCTTTTAATATACTTGATTATGTAAAAATAAATAAATAGGTAAGCGAAATTTTTCCGAATTAAATTTTTTCAGTTATGTTGGAGAGGTTTTCTCCTTCTGTTCCTTCTATACATTTTTCATGAACATCCCCGGTATACTTCAAATTATTATTTCGGAAAAATTTCGCTTGCTTATTTATTTATTTCTGCATAATTAAATATATTGAAGTTTTTCCAATACTTTCGGTTCTGAAATGGCAGCGTCAATATTTGGGAGTTTTCGGCATTATTATTTACAAGAGTTTTGAATTTAATATTTTATTTTGAAAAAATCAATTCTTTAATTTTTATATAGTTTTTGTTATTTATTTGATAAGATGCATGTGCTAAAAACGGTAGAAAGGCAAATTCTTTTATTATCGGTAAAAATTGTGCGTATCCGTTTCTTAGGATAACTAAAATAAATTAATGATGAATAATAAAATTTTAACTTTATTTTGCAATGTAGGAATAAGCAGTCCCGGTCCGAAGGACACAAATTACACACAAGTACACACACACATTCAATATAATAGAATTCAACATAACATAGAAAAGTGAACATTTTGGACACACTCTAATCCAGCGCGAACCGTAAGACAAGTGATGGGAGTGTATCGTTAAATTCGAGCGAGCTTTAACAAATGCAGGGTGGCCGTTTTATTCGAAGAAAAAAATTCCCAATACTTTCATCAGACGCGCCAGATTATTTATTTATTTTTTTTATTAACGGTGTAAGGAATTGTGTTTAAACACATCATACTGTGAAATTCTTCTTTACCGTATTTCTCTTGCCCACTGGACATTCCGCCATTTCTTCTGCGGGCAATTCTTCAACCTTGCGGCTATACATGTTTATTTTCACCCGATTTGACCCCAAATAAACATATGGAACTGGTGTATATATTCCACAAAAAACTTGTTGTCTGTTTGGTAATTTATTCGGTATTGCCCAGACGTCACCATTGGACGTTGATAATATAATTTACTCTTCGGTTGGCATGGGCTTGAGGGCATTATTTGTGGTTCTCAATTTAATTCGTTTATCTGCAGGGAAAATGTATCTTCGAAGGTCGAATACGCGGTTCGGATTCTTGTGGGGAATAAGCCAAACAAATTTCAGATCTTCAAGTTGAAATCCAAGTACGCGAGAAGAAGTTGGCTTTGCAGGAGGAAACCTGGACTTGGCATGAAAAGGTGGCTCGGCAGGTGGAGGAGATCCAACAGAAGAACGAGGTGTGGCAGGAGAATTTCTGTCAGTAAATGAGGAAGAAGAAAAAGCTCCGCGACGAGGAACGCCAGGAATAGGGTCGCCATTAGGCAAACATTCGAACTGTGAGCTGAACTCTGCAACGAGAAACAGAAGATTACATTTTTCTCGAAGTACACAATTCTATGTTGGTATATCATAAGTTGTCAATGCGATTGTAATAACTGTCAATGTAGTTGTAAAAATAGTTCCCAACGGTTCGGCCCATTTTTTCCAATTCTGCACCTCATGAAAAAATTCCGGTTATGTTATCTTTAACATATAATGCTATTGTTAGAATTATTTTAGATATGACTATTTACGTACAATTTACACAGACAGAAAATGTATTCTATCATAAAATTATGCATCAGAATAATCCGCTTCTCAAGATCAATTGCCTGTCATGAATTTTCCTGAGTAGTAGCAGTCGAGAGTCAAATCGTATATATATGCTTCATCCAATAAGTCACTCAAGTCTACATGCACATTGAAATTTCAAAACTGAATATCTAAATAATTTCCAGAGACATAGGGGTTTCTAGCTCTATACAGAAAAATGGTAATTTGTCGCCAATCCTGAAATTTAAATTTTTTTAGAACATATTATTATTAGAACATATATTTAGAACTGTATTTGGTTGAAAAGTCTTTCATTATGTTTTGGTGGAGAATTTTTCTTTATCGAAAATTTTATTATTCGGCAGAAAATTTAAATATTTTGTTGAAAATTGAACAATTTTGTTCGAAAGTCATTCTTTTTGTTTGAAGATTCCACGCTTTTGTTGAAAATTCGCCTTTTTGGCTTGAAACTCAATATTTCGGTTGATATTTGTTTCACTCTTGACTAAAGAGTCTTTTTTGCTTGAAAATTCAATTTTTTTATTCAAAATTCTTCCTTTTGCTTCGAAGATTCAACACTTTGTGTAGAAATATCATCTTTTTTGGTTCGAAATGCAATTTTTTAGTTGAAATTTCATCTGTTTTTGGGTAAAAAATCATTTTTAAACTGAACATTGAAATTTTTGTTGTTGTTGAAAATTGATCTTTTTTGATTGAAAATTGAACTATTTTTTGAAAATTCGTCTTTTTTATCGAATTCAACTGTGTTTGATTCAATATTTAATTCTGTGCTTCGGTCGAGATATTAAATACTATCAAAAAGCACCCCTATAACTTTAAAAAGACAGATTCAAGCTACATCAACACCCAAAAATAACCTCGAGCAGATTTAAAAGCAGACTTGTGTGATTATTTTCAAATTGAAATTTACTTGGTGCTTTTAGTTGAAGATAGCTGCGATGGGTTTTCTTAAATGTGATAGGGGTGGTTTCTTACAGTTGTGGATTAGTAACTGTGGGGAGGGAAATATCTGGTACAGTCTTGCGAAAGTGAATAATGTAATATTTCCGATTTTGAAATTTCGGGGAGTTTTTAGTTGATGCCAGCTGGGAATAGAGTTCGATAATAATTGTGCTAGGGTGTTTTCTTGAGTTAGTCAAATATTGCACTGAAAAAATGGAACCAAGTAAATGCTTTTACTTGAATCCTATTTCTTAGCTTCTCAGATTTTAGCCTTCATATTTCTATTAAATTTTTTTCGAAGTTCATGCTAGCTAATATTAAAAGGGTAAGAATAAGCAGTGCTGTTTTCTCAAAATGCAAGTATTTTGATAATTATTGAAAGAAATGAAGAAAATACACTTTTTTTCATTCGGAAATATAAAGAAATATTAAAGAAAAAATCAACTGCAAATTATTTTAAATGTATGGTTGAACATTTGTAAGATAATTCGTATACAAGTGTGTGTTTTAAATAATATTTTAAGTTTCTGTTTCTTTATATGACATGTTTGTCGATAACGTTATTCAAATGTGCACTGTAAGATAAAAAACTTCTTGTAGTTCTCTCGAATACATGAAAGTTCAAACCTCGGAATGATTTCATACTTATAGAATTATTAACCTAAAGATAAAAATATAAATACATAGTGTAATTAGGCATAAAAACACTCCGCATATTAATACTTTTCAATTATATCTACCATGTGCGAAATGAGAAATTCTGAATAATCACTAGTTATTACAGAAGTGATATTGATTAGGGTCATTGTAATAATAATAATAAACATGAGGTTTCAGGCACATGAACTTTATCGTGTCGTTCTTCCATTGCGTTCCGAAGTACCGCAAATCTCAACCTACAAAACTGTCTTCTTTACGAACAGTCATCTTGCTAACACAATAAACTTAACACTTGAAAGTTCTGTACAGTACAATTATTATTTCGAATTCTCATGCTTGTCATGTTGGTCGAGTGATCTTTTTTTTTTATATTATTATAAAGAGTCAAAATCGTCAAAAATGGACCCAGAGCGGTACCGTGACTAAACGCAACGTGAAGCAGTATGGAATGGAGGCGTCGATATTACCTCATTATATTCTTCCTAAAATTTTCCACGAGTAAAATTAATCACTGTAAAATCATGCGCAATTATTTTTAATAAAAGTGATAATGTCGGAAAAACGGAACTTGCTAGATTTTTTGTGTTTTAAGCAATTTTCAAAAACCACTAAGGATTTATGTTTTAAGGATTTCGAGAGACTTATGCGTTATAAACTAAGATTGCTTATTATTATTTATAATCTACTATACGTATAATGTATAAATTCTATTAAATATACGTAGAGGATTCCAGTTAGGAGGCCACCATATGTTCACGTGCACAGTTGAGAGTGTTCTATCTGCGCGCGTGCAGAGTTGGAAGTTTCCCATCTGTGCACTTTGAAATTTAGACGTGCACATTTCGGTTGGTGGGGACCGCGCCGCTATTCATGTTTATTTTCGCTCGTTTTGACCGCCCAAAAAAAGGTTTAAATATTGCACGAAGAATCGTGTGTCTGCTTGATGATTTTTCCAATATTGCCAAAACGTCGCCCTTGAACGTTGATAATACAATTTGCTCTTCGTTTGGCATTGGATTAAGGACACGAGTTCTTGTTCTCAATCGAATTGGTTTATCGGGAGGAAAAACGTATCTTCGAAGTTCGAATATCCGATTTGGATTGTTGCGAGGAATAAGTCGAATAAATGCCAGATCCTCAAATCTATATCCGAGTACTCTTGAAAAAATTTGCCTGAGAATAGGAGACCTGGTCCTGTCACGAAGAGGTTGTTTGGCAGGTGGTCGAGAACTGGCAGAATAATGAGGTGTGGCAAGAGAAAGAGTCGTGTTTGGACAATGTCTGCCAGAAGAAGAAGAAGGTTCACAGCGATGAACACCGGGATTAGGGCCACCATCAGGAAAACGATTGGACTGTGAACTTAATTCTGGAATAAGAAATACAGGAATAAATTTCTGTTTCAAGTACACAATCGTATGTTGGTACATCACGAGTTGTAAATAAGGTTGCGACTGAGGGGCCTAATTCCATAAACGCCTACAATTTTTCTCGTTGAACGGCTTCGGCTCATAGAAACTTTCAAAACAAATTGCATTTTTTCAAACCATATATGCTTATGGAAAATTCAATTCTACATCTTTTTTTCTCTGACAAAAAAATTGTAGCTTCTGCCGTTTTCGTAGTAACCCTAAGGAGCTCGTGTTTTAGAAAACAATTTTTTTTCTATACTACATATTCCCGTAATTCAGCCAATTCCTCGAATTTTTAATGTAATTTACAGGAAAAATTTTTCATTACGGTCCACAATGGGCAGAGTATATCACAGATACAAATCTTTATTTATTCAAAAGTTATCAATTTCTACCTGAAAAATTTCTAAATAATACATTCATATCATCAAGCTCATAAGGAGTTTAGCGAATTTTTAGTGACAAAAAACGTTCAGCATGAAAGCTGCTTATAAAGGTATAAATAAATGTTCTAACGAAATATTTATTGAGAACATCTTCTTATTAACAAACTACGAAGATTTCATTTAGTTCGCTTGCCTTTTTTCATTGGCACGTATGTATCAACTCAACGCGCTCACTTGGAAATGCATAATCGCATCGTCAGGAAAAAGTTACTCCCGTGTGGGAATTTTTTCGTGGGCCTCATCTGGTCCAAGCCTAGCAAAACTAGGCCCTGGCATGGTAATTAAGCCTGTATCAAGTGAGAATAAAACGCTAAATCTGGCCAGGGCCTGCCTTGATGGCCAGGCTGCATCACCAAGCCTGGCCCACACTTGACCCTAGTTTATTATCGATTCCGCGCCATTTTATTCTTAGAAAGTTTTGTTTTGTTTTATCAAGAACTTCACGTTGAAAAAACACTGATCACAGAGTGACAAGTACGAAAGCATTTTGATGTGGAACATCGAAAGGAAAGCTTAAACCACTATCCACCATGTTCATTTCATACACGTCACTCTCCACGCATGTACAAAATATTAAACAGGCACTTCGAACTGAATTAAACTAAATTAGAAGCACCAAAAACATGACACTGATTAGCAGTTGACTCTCGCTTGTCGCTCCGAAAATGGTCTCGACGTTCTGGTAGGTTCGGATGTGTTCGGTCAGCGTCGTATCGACTACCGGATTAGTTCCTGATAGCGCGCTTATTTGAAATGACTAAATGTACAAATCAATTGTTAACAACAAATAATAACTGCAAATTCATTCAAAATAGTCCCTTGATAAAAAAATAGACTTATAAAGTGAAAGTTAACCTAATTTGTTGTAAACAATGATCTATACATTCATTCATTTGAAATGACGCATGCGTAGTGCGAAACTATAGCAGAATTTGGAGCACTGCTCTCTAGCCGGACTGGAGCCACTAATAGCGAATTCGGTTATCCTACACTGGTGCACTCCAGAGCACTCTGACATGCTCCTTCTTACTTCTTCTCACTTCTTCCTTCTCCCTCCGACCTGCGTCGGAGCAGGTCGGAGTGTTCTGGTTTGCAACAGTGCAGGATAAACGAATTCGCTATAAGACATACAAGCTAGAATCAGGCTGGGGGCCCCCGACCTTTTCCAAGCGTTAAAACGGGAGTTAACTTGGCGATTTTTGCAGGGGCTGGAAAGATATTTGCGGTTTATTTTTCCAAAAAAGTTGAGCCCATTCATTTAGACATATTTTCAGACATATTTTATGCAAAAACAATGAATTTCAACAACTCATCATTAGAAATTACGAAAAAATTACTCTTGTTCATGAATTTGTATTTAATATCATTAAAAACTTTTTTCCTGATGCAGCAGATTAAAAATTACTTTTGTATAGTTATTATACTAATTCAAGCCATATTTTACTGTATCACTAAATATTTAAAGCAGTGGCACAATTCAAAAGTAAATATAGAAAAATTCATCAACTTTATTATTTAACAAAAAATGTTGCTTTATCTCGAATCTTCAATAATGAGAGCTGCACGTTATATCTGGAAGGCTTAAGCTTATTAAAAAAATACATCAAAAGAAGTTAAAAATTAAACTGTCCAGCCATTTTTGTCCAAAAGCAGTACACTTTGTCATACTTAAAGATAAGAATACATGATTCATGTAATGTCTGAATGTACAATTTATACCATTTGTTTAAACAAACATATTCATCTTTATTCATGTATGCCGAGCTGAAGTAAGAAAATTCAACAAAACTTCGTATTCTGCATAACGGAAGTTTCCAGTTTTTTTGTTGTTTTGAAAATGGCAAAAGCCACAACTTTGTTATCTGGAGAAAAAAGATACGCAATCAAATCTTCTATACGGATATATGCAGTCAAACCTGGATTTCGTCATCCTCGATTTCGTGTTTCCGAGAATTGACGCCGTGCCGTGGTGATGGGTGAGTGGATCTGCGGGGGGATTGCGGTACTCACTCAGGCGTGACAAAACAGAAGCGTTGCGGTAAGGCGCTGTGCCCTAACGGCTGGCTACAAAACTACGTAATGACGTTTGGACCGTTCGCTCGAAGAGGGAAGCACACGCGAATAAGCACGGTGGCGAGCTCGCGTCGACCAACAGAAAATCCCCGATGCCATAAGCCAACTAAAGCCGATGGGACTAATCGGATTATTTCATACGATCGAATGAGCATGTCTTCGACATCAACAACAGCGCCACCTGACACGCGGATATATGTTGCGAAGTAGTATCTCGAAGTTATTGCACCAATTTCAATGAAAAATAGCAGTGAATATCAATTCATTTGAATCAAAAATGTTATACTACGGTTTAAAATTAATTATTCACTATAAGATTTCTTGGTAACCCTTCGCCGACCTTGTGGGTCGTTCGTGACACAGTCTATTTTTCAAGGTCGAATTTTACTGAGAAGAATGTCGAGTGACCCGTCAAGAAAAAATTTTCTGAATACTCAAAAACAATTGAATGATAAAATAGAGGATCAGAATAATAACTTTGAATTTTCACAAAACGCTTTTATCGCAAACTGTATTGATGGAGGAAGGGTGAACACAAATGGCCCACAAGAACGGCGGAGGTTGTGAAAATAAAAAAGACGGCGGTGGGTTAATATTTAATTCAAATTTCTTCTGAATTGGTGACGCTGTGCTAGCTACCAATAGGCTCTACGATTCGACAAAGAAAACAAAGAAGAAGAAGCATTGGATAGACATAGATAGAGACAGTATGATGGTTTCGAAACGAAAAGTATAACCTGTCATTGGACCACAATCGGATCGTCTCTGTCTATCTCACATGGTAAAAAGAGAGGTCCGATCGTCTTCAGGCATCAAAGTCCCACTGTAGTGTTCTTCCCACTTGAAGTATTGACGTGCGGTGTTTTGGGATAATAGTCATGTGTTTTTGGATACTGCTGTCTTCGAATGGTTTAAGCAAGCGAAAGACAGAGGAGATTCATTAGCTGAATTGATCATTCAAGAGAAAGCTCTCCTTCTAAACGAGATGCACAACGGCCAGCAAACGTTTTAAGTGGGTAAGCAGAAAACACATTTATTTTAACATGTAACAGCAAACTGTCTTCCTCATTTTAGTTAAATATTGAGTTTGCCCTTTTCTCTGTAATAGAAAAACCATTTTCCACATTTTTGTACCACGCAGTAAAATCCACCGGAATAGGTTCATACGCCCCTGACTGAGAGCCTGGATTTTGTGGATAATATGTTTTCACCTAAATTATATAGATATATTATATTATTATATTCACCAATAGAATTCAGGATAACGGCCAAGGATAAGAGCAGATTACAGATAATCCTCATCTTTTCTGAGCAGAGGACAAAAGTATTATTGCATTAATTAGGAATTTGATTATTGATGTATTTAATGAATATTCTACTGCTTCATTAGCTTGTATAAGCTATACTATCGTCATCTCTTAGACTGAAGGCGTCAACCATGTCCTTCTGAGATATTTACATCTGATAAGAGTCAGCTTAAAATTCTCGTCTTCAACTACCATAAAAAGAATACTGTAAGGAAAATTTCTTCTGTATTTTGTGAAGAAATTCCTGAGACTGTGAATTTGAGCACGAGTTGAAGAAAAAAATTTAACTAAAAGTTGACTTTCAAAAAAACTAATTTGTTTGCAATTTTTTAAGAAACTAAAAGAGATACGATTTTCTTACAAGGAAAAAATATCCGAACTCTAATTCTCTACAGTAATGTAAATTTTAGAAATAAAAATTTCCCATTTTGATTATTAGTCGCCAGGGGCCAACTCCGTCGCGCTAGAATGAATCTTGAATGGGGATTCCTATATAATATAATTTATAAAATTGCATTATTTAAAAAAAATAAAAACTCAATTGGGCGAGACTAACGTGCCTTTATATATCTTGAATCATTTTCTATAATTTGAGAAAATCATATTCATTTTTCTAATTATAAACAATAAATATAATTTATTATTGAAAAATAAGCAAATAATATCCAATAAAAAAATGTTCATTACTTAACATGTTTAATAACATGATTTAAGAAGATTGAATGGAAAATAAATAGGAAAATATATAAAAAAGTTTCAAGGTTGGGGTAGATAGGCACTTAAGTATGTAATATCTACACCGAGAAAAAAATATTCTTTGTTTAAGAGGATTCCTCTTATCTTGATGCAATTTTTCCCCTACAATATGGTATGAAAAGTATTCCTCTTAATTTGATAGGATTGTTTTCTCTTGAAGAGGATTAATCTCAAATCAAGAGGATCCTCTTAAAGGAAGAGGAAAAATCCTCTCATTTGGAGAGTATTTCATCTTCTTCTAAATATGATTGGAGCACGCAAAAATTGTGCTAGATTCGTATACACTGCGTTATTTCATTGTTTATTCATTACGCGAAGATTTGCGATAATCTATTAAAATTCGCCGTAACCGAATTCTCGATTACGCGACGACTTTCGCGGTGACGAAACGTTTTTTTTAATTGTTCTAACAAAACCGCCAAATCACCAACCGGTTCTATAATTTTGGTTGATAGAAGCGGCATTTTTGAAATTCTTTCTAATTTTTCAATACTTAATACACTGTTCTCTGAAAACGAAGAACAACAAACATAATAGAGAAATGCATGCGAGTTTTGTTGTGCGGGAATAAAGGAAAGAACATTATAGCAATGAAGAACTTACACAATTTGTACAACACGTGCATAAAAAAATGCACGATCAAAAAATTTGCTTACTTTCGAACGACTGCACATACATGCTGAAGTCCGCATCTTTTAACAGCCAAATCAGCTCTTTATCCATTGTTCAAATGTTATAATTCACTGCATCCTTAAAAATTCACCGGTTCACTCAAAACTAACGGACACTAAACAAGTTTGATTATTACGCTTGATTGACTCCGCATGCACAAGTTCTGATTTGTGAGTAATTCCTCTACAAATTAGAGGATTATACTCGATCCTAGAGGAAAATGCAAAAGTCTTCCTTTTGCCATCTCTCTTCTAAAAAAAAGAGGGAAATCCTCTAATTTTTAGCGGAATATTCTCCTTTTGAGAGGAAAATGTGAGAGGATTGAAGAAGAGGAATTTTCCTCTCAAATTAAGAATATTTTTTTCTCGGTGTAGTGGCGTACTTTTTCTTAAATCAGCCTTCTTTACCCATCGGTTGTCTTTTCATCCATCAAAAATTCTAATGAAAAATGGAAAATTCACATTCTGAACCAAAATTTTCAGTTGTTAATCTGAGAGACTTTGAAAATATATTTTCTAATTTTTACAATATGATGGGTCACAGGAAAACCGGGAGTTTTTTCAAGTTTAAAAATTTTTTAGTTATTTATTTTCTTAACTTTTTTATTTTCAAAGAATATGTTTTCAGTTTTTTCTATGGTTATTTTTTTGCATTTTATATTATGCACGCATATGTTACGAAAGGTAAAAAGAGAAATTCTTTAATTATAGGAAAAAAACTGTTCGTATACATATACATATCTTAGGGTAACTAAAATAAAATAATGGTAAAAAATACAATTTTCAATTTACTTTTTAATATCTGAATAAGAACATTCGCTTCGAAGTAAAAAATTATTGAAACATACATTTAATATAATAGAGCTTAACACAATATAGCAAATTACAATTTCGTTACAAACTTTAATCGAGCGCGAAGTGCCAGACAAGTAATGAGAATGTATTCGTAAAAGCCCGAGAAGCTTCAAGAAAAGCACGGCGGCCGTTTTAACCAAGAAAAAAAATCCATGATTTCTCCCGGCTATCATATCCGATAGTCGAAAACAAAGAATAAATCAATAAATTTTGAAAATGATATCACTTCAAGCAATTCTATGTTCGAAAAAATAAATTATTAATAATTTTCTTAATAGTACGTTTAAAGTGAAAATTTTTTAATCCATATGAATTTACGATTACGCATTGTAAACTGAATAGCTTCATAATTGGAAAAGTTAACAATTGAACTTAACATAAAAGAAAGTTAAAGTCTAACTTATTTTAAATGGAACAATATCCAGTGATATGAAATTTGTGATACTTAAAGAAATTTGATAGATTTTTTGAAACATTTATGAAATGTAATCAAATGTAATTGTAAATATAAATAGTTATTTTCAAACTTTAATTTTAAAAGGTCTATGCACAACGCCGCCTTAACATAAAAAACGAGCACAAAGCGCCAGATTTGCCTGACGCGCCTGTTTTTAAGGATTTATGAACGGTGTGAAGAATTGTAGTTTACATAAGTGATACTGTATAGTTATTTTTAACTAGTTCTTTGGAGGATACTGAACATTCTGTGTTATCTTCTGCGGTCACTGCGCTGCTATTTATGATTCTTTTCACCCGTTTCGACAGCCCGAAAACTAGTGTAAATATTGCACGAAGAATTGTTTGTCTGTTTGACTTTTCCTATATTCCACAGATGTCGTCCTTGAACGCTGATAATACAATTTTTTCATCAGTTTGCATGGGATTGAGGACGCGAGTGCCTGTTTTCAATCGAATAGGTTTGTCGGGAGGAAAAACGTATCTTCGAAGTTCAAATATCCGGTTTGGATTATTGTGGGGACTAAGTCGAATAAATGCAAGATCTTCAAATCTTTATCGAAGTGCGTTTGGAAAAAATTGCCTGAGAGTAGGAGACCTGGACCTGTCACGAAGAGGAGGCTCGGAAGGTGGTGGAGACCTGGCAGAATAATAAGGCATGGCAAGAGAAAGAGTCGTGTCTGGACATGGTCTGGCAGGAGAAGAAGAAGAAGGAGGTCCACAGCGAGGAACACCGGAATTAGGGCCACCATCACGCACACGCTTAGACTGTGAACCTAATACTGAAAAATTCCATAAACGCCTATAATTTTTTCTTACTCAAGGGCTTGAGAAAACATTTTTGAAACAAATGACTATATTTCAAGATTATTTACTCATTTGAAAGAAATGGAAACAGTATAGTTGCAAGGAATGTTTTTTCCAAAAAATGAGCTATAATTTAATTAAATTCAATGATTTTTTGAAAATTGGTGAAAAGAGACAGTGAACAAAAATTTAATTTAAAGAACCAGTATATTCTTCGTAAGCTTGAAATTTTCTTAAGAGAAAATAATTTTCTTTTTTCACTAAATATGGCCCATAATATGATTTTAATTCTTAAAATCATTGAAAACTTTGTTTTTTCAGAGTCCTGATTTTTGGCACGACAACTACCTTAAGAAAATTTTTGTATTTTCTTGATACTTTTCAAAACTCTTCAGAAGGTCAGAAATTTTCGTCTAAATCTTCTGAAATCTTTCATTCATGCATAATTAAAAGGAGTTTCCCAGAGTCTTCCAGTTTCTTTTTCGACATATTTTGAGGCCTTCAAAGCATGAAATTATTTTTAAAAAAAGTAAAACCTGAGTCATATTAAATTGTCCTAGATATGTTATTGTGGGTATGGGACATTTTTTTTAAACTGATACGCAATATTAAAAAATCATTAACAATTAAAATTATCTCTTTCATCTGTGATGTTTCGAATCATTCGGAAATAAATTTTATCATGAACCAAAGTTACTTACAGTACCCTCACACTTATCGCGAAAGTCTGGGACTGGGATTCGCGTTAGGTGAGTTTCCCTACGACATTAAAAATCTTTTTTCCTATACCTGCATCAAAAAGTACGCTTTTTCACACCTGTAGAGCAAACGAAAAATGGCTGCTTTTGGAGCTCGAGGAATAAACGTAGAGTAGCGCATGCGCTGATCGCGATTTTACGCGTTTATACCCTAGATGAAACATGGCAAGGAATAGAAGAGCTGCATCAAGCATAAAACTTGTGTGTTTGGCGTTTTACTTCTCGATTTGACAGTGTTGCGCCGCGTGGTGGCAGAAGCCTACCGCCTTCACACCTAACCTCAAAATCTAAGAATAAAATATATTTTCTTGACTGTACTTGCGATTCGCTCCACAGGCTCGACCAAAATCGTACTTTTTAATTACAGATATTGGAAAAAGTATCGTGTGCAACACGGAAGCAAACTTATTTTGACTTAAGTGACTGCTGCCCTCGTTTCGGTCGAGCAACAAACTTCACGCTCGTCAAAAGCACTCTGTTTTCTCCCTTATTGCACAATATAGTATCATTTTTAATTTGACAGTTGGGGCAACAAGTAGCAGAAAACATTCAGAAGTTAGTATGCTAATTCAACATTTAAATCCTAAAAAACTTTTTGTTACAAGTTTTATACAGAAAAAAAATTAAAGTTTTGAGAACTCTGGATAGGGTGAAATTGATAGCTATTTATGGATTAAAACTAACATAATAAAATAGGATACATTGAATGTCATCATGTTTTGAATTTTTTTAAATGAGTATGAAGCGACAATAAAATAAAATTCGAGTACAAAAAAGAACAAAAGTTACATCTTAAGTTTTCAAAACTGCATTTAAAAATGTCTAAATTGAAAATGTGCATTTAAAACGGAAAATGTTTAATCTAAAAATTTCAGAATTACGCATTGTAAGCTGAATGTTTTCAAAATTGAAGAAGTTAAAAAGTGAACTTACCATAAACAAGATGAAATCATACTAATTTATAATTGCACAATAAAAAGTGGTATGAAATTTGTGATATTAAAACTAATTTGATAGATTTTTTTGGAAACATTTGTGAAATGTAAACAAATGTAATTGTACATGTAAAAAGTTATTCTTGGACTTTAATTCTAAAAGACCAAATGCACAAACGCAAATTAAATATGAAGATCGAGCCCAAAGCGCCAGATCTGACTGACGCGCGCCTTTTTAAAGATTTATTAACGGTGTAAAAAATTGTGGATTACATACGTAATACTGTATAGTTCTTTTTGATTCGCTCTTTGGAGGATACTGGACAATCCGTGATTTCTTCTGGTGTCAGTCCTTTAACCGCGCCGCTATTCATGTTTATTTTCGCTCGTTTTGACCGCCCAAAAAAAGGTTCAAATATTGCACGAAGAATCGTGTGTCTACTTGATGATTTTTCCAATATTGCCAAGACGTCGCCCTTGAACGTTGATAATACAATTTGCTCTCCGGTTGGCATAGGATTAAGGACACGAGTTCTTGTTCTCAATCGAATTGGTTTATCTGAAGGAAAAACGTATCTTCGAAGTTCGAATATCCGATTCGGATTGTTGCGGGGAATAAGTCGAATAAATGCAAGATCTTGAAATCTATATCCAAGTACGCTTGGAAAAGTTTGCCTGAGAGTAGGAGAGCTGGTTCTGTTACGAAGAGGTGGCTCGGAAGGTGGTGGAGACCTAGCAGGATAATGAGGTGTGGTCAGAGAAAGAGTCGTGTTTGGACAATGTCTGCCAGAAGAAGAAGAAGGTCCACAGCGATGAACACCGGGATTAGGGTCACCATCAAGAAAAAGATTAGACTGTGAACTAACTCCTGAAACAAGAAATCCATGTACGCCTTTAATTTTTTCTCGCTCAACGCGTTGGGCCTGAAGAAACTTTTAAAAATAATTGCATTTTTTAAAAGTATATATTTTTATAGAAAATTGAATTCTACATCTTTTTTGTTTTACAAAAAGGTTGTAGCTTCTGCCGTTTTCGCAGTTTTCACAGTTAATATATAAATACAAATTTTTCTTTTTTGCCGCAAAACTGTGAAAACAATTGATAGCAGGTGACGTTATGTACTTCAAATCCGAAGGAAACGATACCTTGTGTCAGGGTACCTTCCACACTGCTTGGTTTAATTATTATTGTTGCAGGGAAATGGTGCCCTGAAATTAGCGTCAGATTGACGCTTCGTTTGTCTGTGTTATTTAATTAAATGTTATAAATTTTTAAGTGAAAAAATGTATATATGATACATTCATATCACCCATCTAATGGGGTGCTAAGCGAAATTTGAGCGATAAAAAACGTTCGGCGTGAAAGCTATTTGTGAAGCTATAGACACATCATCGCATGATCATGGCATCATCAGCAAGAAGTCACTGGAAAGATATTTTCAGTTCATTCTGCCAGAAAAATTGAGCCTATTTATGCATAAAATTTCAAACTTTGTATTTGTATTCAAAAATGGTTTAAATAATTAAACGTGACAAGATAATTTTACTTATTCATAATCGTAGATTAATTTGTCCCATATTTTATGCAAACACCATGAATTTCAACAACTATTCATTAGGAATTACGAAAAAATTATTCTTGTTCATGAATTTGTATATAATATCATTCACAATTTCTTTCCTGATTCAGCAGATCAAAAATAACTTCCGTATAGTTATTATACTAATTCAAGCTATATTTTACTGTATTACTAAATCTTCAAAGCAGTGGTACAATATAAAAGTGAAATAAAAAGATTAATGGGCTTTATTATTCGACAAAAAATTTTGCTTCATCTCTAATCTTTAATAATGAGACCTGCACGTTATATCGAGAAGCCTTTAGCCTATTAAAAAAAATTCATAAAAATAAGTTGAAAATTAAACTGTCCAGAAATTTTTGTCCAAAAGCAGTAATTTTTGTCACTCTGCGGAACGCGACGAGGTGATATATACGTACGAACAAACGAGCCGCGTAGCCGAAACTAAACATTGTACATTTCTTAATGATGATTGGCTTTAAATAATTATTCTGACAGAAAGCATGTTCATACTACAAAAGGAAACTACCTTTTTGTGAAACTTTCCCTCTGAAAGTTTTTTGTTGCTCAAAACTCGCTCGACTCCCAATGAGCTCAAAGATATGAATGCATGGTTTATGCAATGTTTCAGGGAACAATTTATAACATTTGTTTGAGCAAACCTATTTATATTTGATTTACTCTAACAGTAGCAGTACATCAAACAGAATATCTTCTGTCAATTTCATCAAAACATTTTCGTATAGTGGCTAGCTGGCCGGCAAATAATGACTTACACATTTATTATTGCGTTACATTTTGTTACATTGTTATTTGTCTGCTGTAACATCAGAATTAATACGTTGACATTTTGATAAGATTACAACAAATTTGCCATCTTTCAGTTGACGCCGAAAGAAAATTATATACCTGTTGTATAATTCCGAGAAAGTGAAAAGCTTCAATAATACATTTTGCAGAATGATGTACAGCCAGATTTAACCTGTGAGGAGAGCAAGGAACATAAAATTCTCTTCGGTTAACTTCGAGTATTCTCTTCTGAACACCTTTGTGTTCACCTTTTATGGCAATGCCGTTGTCATAGCTTTGACCTCAAAAATCCTGAACGCTTGAGCTATATCCCTCTAATTAATTGAATAGAACATGCGTAAGTCGCTCACCTGTTTGATCAGTGACTTGATGAGACCCAAGCAAACATTCGCGTATCTCGCACTCTTTGTCTTTATTTATTGCAACAAATCGGACGAAACGCGTAATTTGTTTAACGCGAATTTTATCAGGTGCACAGTCAAGGACAATGGATAAGTATTTTTCCACTTTTATCAATTTTATCATGAATGACACAGTTCCATCCGCGATTAAAATTATTATTTTATTGTAAATAATATTTTCTAAATACGCTGTCATATTTTCACTATATTGTATAATTTAGGCACATTTAATGTGCTCACTCGATACGGGGTCAAATTTCGCAATCATTTCAATTGCTTTCCAAAAGTTTCCATCATGAGAATAAAAAAACGATCAGATAATTCACAGGGAGCCAAAGTTTTTACCCTCTAATAATTGTACAGCGTAGCATATACGTTCAGTCGCCGTTTAATCATCTAGAGACAAAGATTTAAAATGATAATTGTTGCCCTTTTAGATTGATTATTGCACCCAACACTGCTCTTCCAAATACTGATTCACATTAAAGAGCTTTTATGAACTGTTCTAGCGCAAATCTCAAACAGAATTGAGGGTTGTTATTTACTAATCCATAGCCTATGTACATTGTACCTGGTATGAAACAGTGAAATAGATTTTCCTACTATTAATTAATCCTATTAATTATTATGAGAGAAGTTCTATGCTCCGGAAGCAACGATCATGGTTCCTTAAAGCAACCAATTCCCACGCAACTGGAACGTGTACGTCCTCCACTTCTGCTCCTTCTGTCCTAGAAGGTAAGCAAGAGCGGGAAATTTACGCGAGAAAAGATCGTTCAACACTGTTAAAGCCATACCCGCGTGCCAAAAATATGCCACGGCACTTGCGAGATGGATGCAGAAAGCTGTCATCCTTGGGTCGCTGCGTGTCTTCAAAACACACGAGGGTTTCGCCGGCCTTTCGTTGTGATTTCGTCGTGTCCAGTGGCCACCCATCTCACGGTTGTGAGACGTGGCCATGAATGGGATTTACGGCAGTCCTACTGCGAGCCGATTTCATTTCTTAGATGACAGTTGCTGCCAGTGGGACCGTGCGGTGGTTGTCAACCTTTAGTTTTTAATATATATATATATATATATATATTGTGTATACTCTGGTCAGATCTTAAAAATGCTTATTAGACCTGTAAGCTTTTTCCTTAATAACAAAGCTTGACAATGTTCGAATTGAACTAGTGTGACGTGTAAATTTAATTCAAGATTTGAAAAGTTTAGTTGGCAAATCCGAGCTGAAACTAGTTCTCAATGAACTCAGCAATCCGAATAGATTAGATTTGTCAATGTCTCAATTAAACTTGAAGAATATCAATTCGGATCAAATATTCCTTTTATATAGGGATATAAAATTGTATTTTGTTTCAATCGATATTGTTTCAAAGAAATCGTGTCGTCTGCCGTTCGTCTCATTATTATAAATAATCGCTGGTCCCGGTTGCTGTTAGTATGTAATGGTAATGATAAATGCACGGAATGTGTACAAGCATTTGATTCCTATAAACAGCCTATCCAATGTGTGTACACATTTCCTGTAGCAGGATAGGGAAAATTGTTAAGAATGCGCAAGTAAGATTAAACTTCAAACAGCGATTGACACCAGGGAATCTACTAAGCATTTGACACGTTCGCGACCGTGTTTGAAAGCGAAGTGCGGGGTGATAAGTACCTGTGGGAGAAGGTGGGCTTAGTAATAATGATAATAATAATGGCTTGACCTGTGGCACTAGAGAGCTATTGTCAAAGATCCTAAAATTGATGGCAGATGGCGTTGGCTTATTCTGTTTGCATTATCCATTATGTAACGTTTTGCTTATTTGCATGTTAACTACTTGAAAAAATTGCAAAATTTCTAGAAACTAAAATTCCTCAAGCCTCGCTTAATAAAATATAAATCATAGTATTGTCATCTCAGGAGAAAAGAATCACGCGGAATTCTCCATGGAAAACCACGTAGGACTGCATGTGTATTAAGGTATTCGTTACGCCTGGAATTTAACGTGAAATTCGGTGGTAAATCAAAGCAATTCACGTGGAAATTCACGAAGAATCTACGAGGAATTCCACGCGGTAAACCACTTTTAGAATTGTCGAACGAGATATAATAATATAGTACACGGTGTACTCAAAATGAAAAAATAGTTATCTATTTCTGCGTAATTCTTATATGCAGTTTACGAAATATTTGCAAATAAAAATTATGTTAAGCGTTCCACATGGATTGCAACGTGGATTGTGGATTATTTTAATTTACTACTCGAATTTCACTTGGAATTCCACGTGGATTTCTACGTGAATGTTATCACCTAGGATATTTTATTTTTGTCTGAAAAATCTAATAAATATAGTGTGATAGTAATGATTGATGTGAGGATATATCTCATGATAATGCAAACTTCCCGGCGCCTGTGACCAGGCTGCCGAGCGCCTTCGTGGGTTCTGGTTAAGAGGCCCTATTCCGAGGTTTTCTGCTGAAAACGGTTGGACAACTCCATAAGGAATAAATCTAAAGCCAAGGTGTTAACAACCTAAAGTACAACCTAGGATGACCACCTAGTTCTAAAACCTGCATGCGTGGCTCTGCGGGGGTGGACCGACACTTCCCTAGCTACTCGTGGGAACAACATGGAACAATCAAATCAAAAACAAGAAAACCGGAGTTTATGTGAGGAGTTAGGAGGTCCTTTGCACGTAACGGAGGTAGTGGAGCGGAAAAGCAAGTTTTTAACCCGAAGAAAATTAAACAATGTTGTGACGCACCGAACAGATGAACGTACTTATCGATGAGATGGAGGAAATCATTATGAAAACAGAGGGTGGAAGCTCACTTTGAGGCCCATTGAGACAAACAGGCAGAGTCGATCTCGATTCGAGCCGGTTAAAATCAAACCGACCGAGGGTTCGAACTGCACCGGGTTCCTTAGGACCCTCTAACAAAAAGTGAAACCGGACAGCCTTGGTGTCCAAATCAGGGGTGTCAAGGAAACCAGAAGTGGAGAAGTCCTCATCGTCGTAGGTCCTGCAGCGGATGACTGGTCAAAGCTGTCCTCTGCCATAAGGGAGATAGTCGGCGCAGGGAATCGCGTGCGCGAGCTCCTCCCCCGCACGGAGGTCGAGGTCCTGGATCTCGACAAAATAGCGGATGCCGAGGATGTGATGGAGGCTATACATTGGCGTTTCGGTACAAAAGCTAAAGTAATCAAGGTAAACATCGCGAAGAAAGCCTTCAGAGGGAGTCTAAAGGCCTTTGTGGAGCTATCAGAGGTACTCGCGACGAGACTCCTTCGTTCGGGGCATTTAAAGTGGGTTTAGATGTCCTGCAGAGTCCGGAAAAAGACGGAGGTTTTGAGATGCAATCGCTGCCAGGGCTTTGGCAACTTGGCAGTAACATGCAAGCTTCCAGACAGGACCAAATCATGTTAGAGGTGCGGCAAGGAGGGCCACAAGGTTGCGGAGTGCGTGAACACCTCTCAGTGCTATATCTACGCAGCTAATGAAGGATAACCCATGACCAATTTTCTACGGGGACGCTGCGAAGTATGTCGTTTAAGTAGCTAGCCCCGTCAAAGGAGTTACCAAAAGGAGAACTGTAACCAGCCACACCCAACCCTGATGACGAAGGCCGACAAGCCCGTTTGCTCCGCACTGCCGTGCTACTGAGGACGATGCATGCATCATGGTTGGGGTTGGATGAAGAAGAGCAAGTTCGCATGAACAACAGGTCGCCGATCTACGGCGTCAAGGCCTTACCACCATGTTTCTGAAGTAATGCGAAAGCGGTTTCCGGGGACATGGGTTGGCAGGTAAAGGAGGAATTTCAGTCGGTAGGAATCTGACACTAACCAGCCTTCAGTTGGGTGTCTAATGCAAGATTTCCCCTCCTTCTACAAAAAATGAAGAATAAAGAAATTTTTGAAACTTTATTTGTCTAAATGCATAAAATAAAAAGCACACGAAGATTCCAGAGACATCGGGAAAACGCCACTATATTTTATATTTACGTATTGAATTACCAAGTAACTAAATTAATTTGAAATAAAATGTAAACGTTACAATAGCGTAATTATAGCCTTTGTATTTGCCAATGTGAAAGACTGTGACGGCAAGCAAAATTTCAGGTTAAGCCTGGGCCAGGCTCGGCGATCTAGACTGGCAAACAAGACAGGCCATGCCCAGATTTAGCGTTTTATTCGAACATACCTTAGGCTTGAGCGCCAGAACAGGGCCTAGTTTTGCCAGGTGTGAACCCGTTTTTTTGACCTGCGAAAAAATTTCTGCACATGAATACTTAACATAATGTTCTTATGGCTCGGGAGTACATTACTTAGTCATGTAAATTAAATGAATAAATTTTCTTCATTCATTTTTTTCCGTGTATGTGAATGTTTCGTAGACAATTGGAAATCAGACATTTAATTAAATTTATAAACAACTTATGAACTGCTAGCTGATTTCACAATAATCGGCTGTTAAAATACCTATCTGAAATGTTTAGTCATTTCATGAACTGCGACAGCAGCTTTAGACAGTTAATGCTATAGATAGGAGTTTCACTATTTGACTAACTGTTCTAGCTTTTTCATGAAACGAATAACGTGATGTCGAGTACAAGGTGTAACCAAATTCAATTCACACGATTTTGAGTAACATCCACTATTAACCCTAGGTTTTGATTGTTTTAAAAATATTATTTTGTTTAAAATCAAGGTTGCCTTAATAGGAAGCAAACGTAGGGATTTCGTGAAAAATAAATTTCCTTGACAATATAAAACTTCAACTTTAACTTTAGATTATTATAAAGCTTTTACTTTTTAAAATGTCTTTTCCATAATTATGGCCAAAAATTGCAACAAAAGACAGAAGTGTAATTTTTTGTTGTTTCAAATTGGACAGAACTTCAAGTTGAACATAACTCTGAGTGAAAAGTATTATTTACATTAAAATGTGTCATTAAATATTTCGTTCAAATATTCGGTTCCACGTAGTGAAATACGTTTTTATAATAAGAATAAGCGGATTGTGAGACTGTATTGGCGATTTTTCAAATTATATTTATCCAACTTTATTACGCTTGCTTTCTAAAAATGCTTCCTTGATTTCTAACAAAATTAGTATTAAAACATATCAAAAACATATCATGAAAATATTTGTTGTCAGCATTTGGTAAATTCTAAACTTAATTTGTAAAAAAATGATACCTGCATGTCTATAGTTCCATTTTTCAGTACACCTTAGTACCATACTATCTTAAATTTTACGGTTGGCAGAAGAGCTGATCGAAAGTTTAAACCACCATAAAAAATCAAAGGTAATACTTACAGTAAGTATTAAACTTATTGTACGGTAACATTACCATTTTTTATGACACTGAATTTAGCAGGAGTTGGGACAGTTGATCAGCTCTGTTTTCGAATTTTCAACTCTGAAACAGGACGATAACGAGGTGTATTGATAAACAGGAATATTATTAAAATTATCTTCAATGATATAAGTTCATTTTCATCATAAATTGAAAATTAATTCGATGGCCAATTCCAATAGTTGAAGTCTTAACGTAGATATGGTATATTCCAAGCTATTGATCAGCCATACCTTACGGAACTCGCCTTGTTATTGCCTTTGTTGGAGAGAAGAAGCGGAACAGAGATCTTATTTTGATCAAAAGATGCATATATTTTCATATTCGAACGAACGGCCCAGTAATATTGTAATTTACATCGAAGACGGTAGAAGGAACTAAGTCGAGCTCGGAAGAAGGGTGCGGGAACCATTGAAATCGGCAGAGTATGCAAATCGCACCACCGTGCGTTCCAAACGTTAGAGCTCACGAGAGTAACTCGGAAGTGCACAGTAGAACTTTTCTGCGTGTCCTAGACGCGTGATCGTCCAAATCCACGCAGCAGGAATATATAATATCTATTTTTATGAACAGAAAATGATCGTCCGTAAATGGGTGAGATAAATTTTCCAATATGAGTTTTAAGCGCGAAATTAATATCTTAAGGGTTTACATTCTCATTGCATGCACACGGAAAAAAGTTATCCGTGAAAAAGTCAAGAACTTGTAGCTAGGTCTCAGATACAAGAAAAAAGTCAAATATTGAATCCTATATGTATGAGAAATGTATGGAAAAATTTGTAGTGTTTTTACGATCGGTTCGAATTTTCTACGAACAGTTCCTGAAAATTTCAGACTTGAGTATAAAAAGAAAAATAGCTTCATTTATCCGATTTAGTTTACATAATTTATAAGTTCAAAACTCGAAGAATTTGAACCCACGAAGACTTCTGACTCACCATCTTCTAAACATAAACCGAGAGAGTGTGAACACGCGCTGCCGTCGCAAACAAACAATATAGGTATTATATAAAACTTCCAGCCACTTATCAGACGAACTCGAACCATATATACACGCGCACACATGCATAGCACATTTGAGCGAGCGTGTGTGGAGGCCACGTGCAGGAGATCCTAGTTTCCAGTTTCCAGATTTGTCGGGCCAGTTTGTGAGTTATTTTAGAATCTTCACATCGAGTTCGTCAATTTTTTCTCAAACTTGATAGATTATTTACGAAAATCTATCAATATCTGATGATTTTTTCTCGTATGCGAGACCTATCTACTAGCTCGTGACTTTTTCAAGGACTAATTTTTCCGTGCACTGAAAAAATGAGGTTTAAAAAAATAATGTTTTTGTATGGGTATAATTTTACCTAGTTCATTAGAAATCATTCTAATATAGAGATAACTACGATTGTAGGGAAAGCTTTATTACTTAAGTGTATCAAGTTTTCTCTTTTACATAGAACATTGCCACTACACGGAAAAAACGATATAGCTGGGAGAACTATATTTTGGTCCTCACATCTAGAAATTATAGTTTTCGGTCTCAAAACGTGGAAATTGAACAAAAACTGTGCGTTAATTTATTATCTAGCAAATTATTAACAAACAAATGAATGAACAAACAGTTCTGCAATCCAAAGCCTCAATTATATGAATAATAGGAAATCAAAATATGAAGGTCGAAGTATCGTCACTTCGTTAGTACTTACCTTCGAAAGATTTGGGATATTTTGGTAGTCCCCAATCATTCAATTTTTTGTTCACCCACTCGTCTATCGCCATTGTGAATTTTAACGAACGAATATGTAAGACGATACGCACACAGAAAAACAGCGGGATCATTTTTGTTGCAGCTCATTTTTAATGCACTCGAAATAATTTTTTTTTCTCAAAATAAGAATACTCCAAGTGCGAAGCTATAACATCAACATAGCTGCATTCTCATTCTGCGGTGTCTCATTATTTTTGCAACTCAGAACAACACCAAATCAGAGTCTTTTTGAGGATCGGCGTTTTCCTGTGCTTGAACGATACGCGTGAACGATACGAAAAAGCTTTTAGCAAAAAAACAACGGCTCGAGCAAATAAGGCTTCTTTTCTACTTTAAAGTTAGAGTCGCACGTGTATGCGAAGCAGTGTATCGGTCCCGCGGCAAAATACGTATTTCGGCGTATCGTACATTCAGTTTAGCTGTAATACCAATATCGTGTAGTTGCGACAGGTATTTTTCTTAACTAAAATTGTGCATAGTTCGAGCGGAAAATACTGTTCTTTCCGTGTATAATGCCGTCCAAACACGAAAAGTCGGCAGTCTACGTATACATGAACGGATGGGTCGGCGTCCAGCGTCAAGATGAAGATACAGAAAGTATTGTGACGAGGTGATATTTTTTGTCTGTCGCATTAAAACTAAAAAACCCCTCTTCGGCTCTGGGAGGTTAGAAAAACTCAGAAAATATTTATCGTAAGAGTTTACCACGTTTGTTTTTGTTGTCCCACCCGCGCTTAAACTCGGAGCGCAAGTCCAATTCCACAAGGGCACTTTCGTTGTATTGTGTAAGAATGTTTATTTATATTTCCTTATTTACTTATGTTGAAACTGTCATCGAGAGAGAACATTGACATCGAATGTCGTCTGCAAGTCCACGGTACCGAGATCGCCGGTATCGTCGGTCTCCAGGGGCGCTTCCAGTAAGCCGCCATATTGGATAGGGTGCGCTAGGATAAATTCACGGCTCGAACAAGAGTTAGAACGAAATCACCAATCGCCAGCCTCCAACAAGACTTCTCAAAGTCCATTTCCGGAGGCTCTGGAAATGGCAAATAATACCAGAACTCGTGAATGTATCGGAGAGATAAAACCGCTTTTAACTCTATATTTAAAGGTTTCGAGTCGATAAAAATGTAAGAAACCTAGAACTCACTCGGACCCTTAGGTTTTCTCCCTTAAACATTTCTTTTATTATTTTCCGCCAGAAAATCCAACAAGCTTCCCAACGAGATGGCGGACCAACTCCAAATCCAGACGCGGTAGTTGGCTGCCGACGTCGCCTAGAACGGAAGGAAGGCAACGATTGGTTTTCTCGCTTCCAGCATTCGAACCAACCTTGACATTCTCCGTTGCGCGTCCTGTCACTTTTGCTCCGAGTACCGGCCTTAGACCGCTTTGTAACTGCGGCGTCAATTTTGTTGCGTGGTATTAAAAGTTTGTCGAAAGAGACTGAAGTAATTGATTATCCATGGATTTCACGATGGCTCTCCGTACGAATTATTGAATTATTGATAAATTACTTTGGATGTTTGTGCATTTGAAAAATTTTACGTTGGTTTATAATAGACATGTAAAATGGTTGACTATTACCAATTCAAAGCCTAAGCAGCGGATTTAAGGTTAGTTCAACTTTTTCTTTCTGTAAAGGGTTTTGACGGAACGCAGCGCCTTTCAAGATGATGAGGGAAAGTACCGTCAGGGCGTTTTGTCCCGATACTTGAGTGCCTTGTGAATTGTGCGCGTTCCTCAACTCTCTCGGTTTCTGCGAGTTATATGTTGTTTTTTTTACCTTTTTTCATTATGGAAATATTCTAGTCGTTAGAAATTCACCACGAGGTCGGATGCTTCACCTAGACTTATGTTTTCTAAAATCTTTAATCATTCAACCGATTTTTTTAAAATAAATTATTGATCTATATTGTTGAAATGTGGCTCTCAAAATTTATTACGGTTAGAAAAACCCCACACCCTGAGTTTCGCCACAGAATTTTATAAGATTTTACAGAATTCTGGTAAGGTCTCACTGGTTGTAAAGATTTTGATAGAAAGAATTTTTCTTTCACTTGTCACTAGCGCCTGATTGGTAGACGAGTGTAATCATTCTTTTTCTGCTAGTGGCTGGCGCCCTAGGCTTTATATCACTCGATGATATACATTTTTTTGTAGCTGCGAAACCAAAAACGAGCTATTTTAGTCGAGGTTGATTTGAAACGGGCTAAAATCACCCTGACAGTGTGCTAGGAAATTTTGAGGAACCAAGGAAAGATGATAACAAGAACAAATTAGTTAGCTTATGCTTAGAAAAGAGCTTATTTATCAAAAATACTTTGTTTAGGCACATAATAATCTATGTGCACACCTGGTGCAGAGGAAATGCAAAGAGTATAATTGGCTTCGTTATTGCGGATGAAAGACTAAGAGAGATAGGAAAAGATACAAGAGTCATGATGGTTTCTAAATGCGATACTCAGAATTACCTTATAGTCTCGAAAATAAACTTAGGTCAGGGATGGAGAAGAAAGAGAACCGAAAAAAACTATACAAACGCAAATCAAGATTGAAAATTTACAGAAACCAGAAATGCGAATAGCAGTTCAGAATAAGATAAACAAGAGCATAGATCAAGTCACTTGGAAGACGCCAATAGATAATAAAAATATAGTGGGCGTATCAGCCATTTGTCGACCTAGAAAAAGCATTCGACAAGGTAAACAGAAGTAAACTTTGGGAAGTCCTCAAAGAGTACGAAGTCAAAGGATGGCTCCCACAAGCAATAAAAACAATATATGCAGGTAGCAAAGCGAGGGTAAGGGTTTAATGGGAAACTTAGTGACTGGTTCGATATTATGCATGGCGTTAAACAAGGATGCGTTATATCGTCATGGTTATTTATTATATTTATGGACAAGTGTCTAAGAATGGCTCTTCGACAAAGAAGGTATAGGTCTCGAGACAGTGAGGGTACGTGGGATAGTTTTCGTCGATGGTAAGGTTGTTATGGTAGAGTCAATCGAGCACTTGCAAAGAATGTTGAGCAAACTGAATACAAGCATGAAGAACATGTGCCTCAAAGTTAAGGTAAATGAAACAAAAATTATGGTGTTTGGAGGAAAAGGTGATAAAACAATGTGCAACATTGTTCTAAATTGTGACAGAATAGAAAAAGTTGGTAAGTACATATATCTTGGAAGCCTATTCAATGGGCAGGGCCCACTGTAATAAGTGAAAATATATCAAATAAAGCTAAAAGGACACTACATAGTTCTATATTGATACCGACTGTACTGTACGGTTAATACTGTACGGAAAAGGATAAGAGTAAAATTAGCGCGATTAACATGAGATTCCTGCGCATGACTTGCGGCAAAACACTGATGGACAAAGTAAGTAATGAGATAACCCTTGAAGAATGTGTTGTAGAGGAGAGACTAGCTGACATATGTGAACATTTTTTTACTAAGATGGTTTGGGCGTGTTGAGAGAATGAAAGATGAACGACTAACAAAACAAATGTATAAGGGCAAAGTAAGTGGCAGTGTTGCCAGAGGTATACCGCGGAAAAATAGTTAGAATGTGTAAATGGGACCCTAATTCGAAGAGACATAAGAAGCCGTAAAAACACAAAACCTTTTTAAAAAATGCATGGACGTGAAGGAAGCTAGAAAGGTATGTCAGGACAAAAAAGTGTAGCGACAAATAGTTTATAAAAAGAGTGTCAGTTGAGTGAATGAAGCCTGAAACAAAAGACCTTGAATACTAATGGGCCGGAGTGGGGAACTTCACATGATGACTTTGTGAGGCTCTTCACTTGGGATAATCGCCAGAGAGACTGATCAGCAGCCTGGGTCGGTGCAGTGTGTCGGAACAAACGCGTTATTTAAATAAATAACACGGGAATTTTAGATCAATCTAACAATCTATACTCTCTCCCCCATATTGCTCCCTTCCTCACCGAGTGAGTCACGCTTACCCCGAAAGGGAAATGGCGCAATGGTATTAATATAAATATTACTCATTTACGTCCACAAAAAGTGCAAAAATAATGGACAATGGCAAAATAATCGATTCACATATATTAAAAACGTTCATTGTAGTCTGACGAACGAACAAGTAGAAACATTACAAAGTTAGACTGGAAATACGTTTGAATTAAGTAAAATCTCCAAATATATAGTTTTCATTTCTAAAAGAAGGGAAAATAGTGAATTAAATGATATCGTGAACCGGGGTGATTACAGATCATTCGGAATAGTTTAGTTTATTTTGTAGATGGGTGGAGAGCCCTAAAAGGGGTCTCCTGACGCACAAACTATAAGACCTATTGTGGCATACCTTTTACTAGTCCCTCTCAGGATTTCATTTCAGACCTATTGGTGAAGCCCAGGACCACGATCTTAACGCGACAAAAGCGACATTTTTCGTGCACTTCTACATTTCTATGCTCGGAATTAAATAGCGAGTTTGGCGGTTCCTTCGCCCCTCTGTCGGATCGCAGCGTTCTCCAAATAGGAGAGTAGACGTGTTGAACATAGGGCGCGCTAGCACTCGTGTGATTAACTCACCAGCAGTATTAATAAGTACCGCAGTCGCCCAAAATTTCTTTCCGTCTACTTGGGGTGCAAACGTGGAAAGTCTTGGTAAATTTAAAGCGTTTTTTGTTGTTTTTTCATGTCTCAATTCTAGAATTGGCTGTATGCTGATGTCACTTGAGAGCCTAGTGACATCAGTCTCCCAAGTCCATCTCTTTGCTCTTGCCAGGCGGCCTATCGCGTGAACCACCCTGGCGGTTATCGGAACGTGTAGGTGCTCTTCACAGAGAATATATTCTATCGCCGCCGTGGGCGTAGTCCTCATTGATTCCGTTACGCCCCCAAACGCTAGCGCTTGTAATAGTCACAGTCTGTCCTGCATCATTTTAAGTTTTGCTCGTGACCACCAGACCACGGCTGCGTATATGAGCCTTGATTTAAGGACAGCGAAGTAGAGCCATCCAATAATTTTTGGCCCTAGACAACACATCAATCCGAAGGCTCTTCTGCACATCTAAAATGTCATGAAAAACTTCCTATATTGTGTATGAAGATGCTCTACGTTGCGCAGCGCCGACCTTGTAAGACACATCAATATTTCCCGATGAGCCCCTCTGACTAGAATTACAAAGACATCCGCGTATTCGTAGGTATAATGTTCTGTTTTATTCAGCCTACGGAGGAAGCCGCCCACTACAATGCATCCCCGGGCGCTATTTCCCTGACTAAGCCTTCGCCCGATCTGGGTTCGAGTTGCTTCCAGCGCAGAATGCTTCCTATCCAGCTTACTAGCTGGTCTGGCACGCCACATCTTAAAGACTCTCGACATATGACTTCTAGAGGTGTATTGATGCAGTCACTCTCTATGTCCAAGACGGTGTCCACAAAATACTCTCCCTGTTACAGCTGCTGTTCAAATTTTTCCGCGGCAACATCCCTGATATATCTCTCGACCAGTTTTTACAGCGTCTTCAGAATAAAGGACGGCCCTAAATAGTTTCGTCAGTAAGACGAAGACGAAATTCATTTCTTTTTGTAAGGGCATTGCATAAACACCATCCACTCCGCGTGATTTGAAGGGGCAGAATGACCCAACGACCCATTTCACCTTCTTGATATCAAAAAACTTCGCGGTAAAATACCGGTCGGCCTTCTCCTTTCCTCGGCCTAGCCTTCCTTATCAAGCCCGAGGCTAGCTTCCGGATATTTTGCAAGGATCTTGTGAAGCCTCGGTGTGTCCGGAATGTCCTTAGATTTCGCACAGAAGCCCCCCCCCCAGATTCCTGTTTTGTAATTGCTCATTTTTTATTGTATTCATACTGAGCTATCTTATAGATGTCCCAGTCTGAAGGCAATTTAGTTCTGTTTGCCCTGTTATACAACGCGTTAGTCTTTTTACGGAGTTTCTCCAGGCGGGTGTTCGATTATTGTGCTCCTTCCCTAGACTTGTACTTGTGAGGAATTCTACAAGCCTTAATTTTGGTTCCTCTTTATATGAGTCCTAAAGTGTATTCCTGGGTCAAATCGAGAACCTCATTCCTGTTTATAATCTGGAATGTGGGATTATCACCACGATTAACAATCTCCAGCTCAGTACCCGCTAGGTATTCAATTAAATCTCTTCCTCTGCCGTTGATGTTTTTTTTTAGAAGGCGGGGACCCCTCAGCATCTACCAAGAAATCAGCCAAGGCGATATACAACTCTAGTATTTTACCGCTTCTGCCCTGAGTTTCACCTTCATAACCACAAAGTCCATGGAGCAGTGTCTATGAACCAAAATCGCATCCATACCCTTAAGGATTAAGCATCCCTTGATGCTTTTTCGCGTGGGCCCATATACAGGATGTCTCAGACCACCCGTCCACTCCTTTTAAAATCTAAAATACCTAATAAAATTTACCTCATAATAGCTATTAGAAGGTATTGAACTTTCCTTAAGTGTTCTAAAGTTGTTTATATAGGGTTCAGTCATAATCAAAAAATTGTGACACAAATCTTTATTGGTTGCAATCCGACTGATGGCGCTAAGGTAATTGAAAATGCCCCATTGCCTATCGGCCAATTGACAAAAGCGTCCCAAAAGGCGAATAATAAGATTTTCAAGCGGATAAGTGAACTTATTACCCGCAAAATCAGTGGGATTGCAACCAATAACTATTTCTGTCACAATTTGTTGATCATGACTGATTCCTACATAAACAACTTCAAAACTCTTAAGGAGAGTATCCAAAAATGGGTCAGTCTCATGATTTGGTTCATGTTCAATGATTATTATTATTATTATTATTATTATATCATTAAGCCGTTTCCCTTTCGGGGTAGGCGTGAATTGCTCGGTGGTCAATTATTGTTATTTTATGTTCAAACAATAATTTTAGAAACTTTAAACATTAAAAATAATTTTCTTTTGTTATAAAAAGATTTGATTATTTTATTTTTAACAAACAAATCATATTTATAAACATATTTTTAATTGGCTGTGTCTAGTATATATATATATTTTTTCAAATGTACTTGATTTAAATTCAAATAATACTTTTAGAAACTTTAAACATTAAAAATAATTTTTTTTTCAATAAATTCGTTTTCTTAAATTCGGGAATTTTATAATTCGTGAATTTTCTAGTTCGGATATTTTATAATTCGGAAATTTCTGTCGGGAATTTTATTACTCCGGAATTTTCCAAATCGGTAATATTATAAACTGTTCTATTTTTTCTAATTTGGCGGAACAACTGAAAAATCCCGAAAAATAATGTTCTAAAAAATCTCAAAAAATAAAATTCCCGAATTGGAAAATTCCCGAATAATAAAATTTCCGAACAGTTTATAGTATTACCGATTTGGAAAATTCCCGACAGAAATTTTCCGAATTATAAAATATCCGAACTAGAAAGTTCACGAATAAAATATTGTTTGAATTTAAATCAACTAAATTTGAAAAAATATATATTTCCGCATGAAATGTTGTTCTAAATTATTGTTATTTTATATTCAAACAATAATTTTAGAAACTTCAAACATTACAAATAATTTTCTTTTTTTTATAAAAATATTTGATTATTGTATTTTTAACAAACAAATAATATTTATAAACATATTTTTAATTGGCTGTCTCTAGTCGTACCGAAAAATTGGGGGAGTTGGAAAAGGGGATGGATAGAGTCCATCCCCTTTTGCGGGACGACTGAAAAATACCGAAAAATAAAGTTCTGAAAAATCCCAATAAATAAAATTCCCGAATAATAAAATTTCTGAACAGTTTATAGTATTACCGATTTAGAAAATTCCCGACAGAAATTTTTCGAATTATAAAATTTCCGAACTAGAAAATTCGTGAATTTGAATTTTCTAGTTCGGACATTTTATAATTCGAAACATTTCTGTCGGGAATTTTCTAAATCGGTAATACTATAAACTGTTCGGAAATTTTATTATTCGGGAATTTTCCAATTCGGGAACTTTATTTTTTGAGATTTTTTAGAACTTTATTTTTCGGGATTTTTCAGTCGTTCCGCAAAATTAGAAAAAATAGTGATTAATTTAAATATTATAGGTATAAAAAAATAAAGAATTTATTGCAAATCTAAATCAAACCTGTAGATTTCTTAATAAAGCAAAGGAGATCAAAGTTATAAGAGAATGTTTTGTAAGTAGGTGCATAGCTAAGATGGGCATTAAAATAAATATAGTAATTGACAAGAAAGAAGTTCGAGTTTTCCATGGTTGCCCATGGAAATTTGCATAGTCCCACGCCATTGCGTCGTGTGATAATGGTATTGTTTCCAGCTTATACCGCACCGGCCATACGCAGCCGTATATTATTACGTGACACTGTCCATGCAATCTGAACCTCTATCTCTATCTCTTCAGTCTTCACTCTTCAGTCGACGTCCAACGCTTAGACTCGAAGTGTCTATTTTCCTACCCTCTTCTTCCTTCCGGCCCCATACCAGTTCTTCCGCTCAATTTAGGTCTGTCTCAAAACGCCGTTTTCAACTTCCCATAGAAAAAAGTCTTTATTTAGTCAACAAAATATTTTTCATTTCAAGTCTATTCATTACAATCGCGATTTTAGAGAAGCTTCAACATTTTTTTATAACAGGGACAAAGTGTTTTTTTTTAAAGGATATTTGGAAAGTAAGGAATTTAATTTCGAAAAGTGTTATGTGTTTTATCATTCGTGAGTGCTTAAACTTTGTGCAAAATGTGTCGAAAGTGATTTTAAAAAGAAATTTATAAATCTTTTATAGCAGAAACTCTCGGGGACGAGATTTGTTGGTTTATAGAGGAAATTAGAATTAGGGTATACGTATTTTTCCAATTAGCAAAAAAAAAAGAAATTTCTACGAAGTTATGCGTATTTGAATTTTGTGCTTAGTACAAAAAAAACGATGCAAATTTTTTTTAAACCTCATTAACTTTTGACCTAATTGGGTATTTGACAAATGAGGAACCTATGCGTTTTGTGTAGGCTAAACCATAAGAGCAAGAGATATTTTTTATTGAACTTTCTTAGATGTGGCAAAACTTTTATGATAACATTTTTTTGGTATTCTACATTCTTTCCACAAAAGTTATTTAGCCCGCATGAATTTTATAGAAAACTAGTAATAATATTTTGAATAAATAAAATTAATTTAATGTGTTTTTTATTAAATCTAGACAGAAATCTTAAATAATTAGGTCAAAAGTTACATAGGTTTATTTTAAAAATTAGGTTTTTCTGCAAAACAAAATCAAAAATCCAAATACGCATAACTTCAAAAACATTTTTTTCGCCAATCGGAAAAATACCTGTCCCCTAATTTCCTCTAAAAAAACAATATATTTCGTCCCGAGAGATTCTGCGATATCAAGCCTGAAATGAAATGCATTCGGTCTAAAAAATTACAATCCTTCAAATTGATTTTCGAATTTTCCTAATAAAAAATCACCAATATAAGGTTTTGCTGTGTTATTTGTTATACTTTTCATATTTTTATATTCTAGTATATTTTCTTCTAGTATTTTATTTTGATATATATATTCTCCTTTTATGAAAAAAAATTATATTTCTGTTTCATAAAAAAGGAGGAAATTATTTCGAGCTGTAATCATGGTTGCCCAAATTAAAATTCGGAACGACTGATCGTAATGTCTGTGATCAATTCGAAACTCTCAAACCGAGGAAGTCCAGTTGGTGCATTTTTTTGAGTTTTTAAAATAATTGTGTACTTCCGGTGAAATCATGTGGAACCGTAAAGTGTTCATCAGGATTATTGAAGTGGTACGTAGTTTAAGAATTTAAAAATATTTTCTGTAATAAAAATATTTTATTGAATCCAAGTCTCTTGATGAAAAAAAAGTAACAGTGAAAAATATGTAAAAGGAATTTTATTCAATGAATAGAATTTCTTAACATTTTATTAAAGAGCTATACAATTTATTCAGCCATAATTCGATATTAAGAAATATTTTCCATTGAATGCAATATTTTGCGTCGGTGAAGAATTCAATGATTCATTAAACCCCAAGCAAATTTCAATACTTGAGGATTGCATTGAACATTTTTTCGATTTTGAGATTCCTATCAAAAGTATGAAAAATCGAGAAATTTCTGAAACCTTTTGTTTGCTTGAGAATAAAATTAGATATACATATGCGATGCAGAAACAACTCTGGTAACCCTAGGTAATCCCATTGCAGTCCTAAGTAATCCACTTGTAATAGTTGTAATCATAAATAATTCACTTGTAATCCTGGGTAATCGAGAGTAATTCACCTGTAATCCAGAGTAATCCGAGTATTCCTATGTAATCCTCTTTTAATTCCAGGTAATACACTTATAAACCACAGTAATCCAGGGTAATCCCTATTTAATCCCAGGTAATCCACTTTTAATCCCGTGTGATCTTGTAATCCCAGATAACACATCTGTAATCTCAAGAAATCCACTTTTAATGTCAGATAAACCATTTGTAATCCAGCGTAATACACTTGAAATCCAGGGTAATCAACTTATAACCATAGGTAATCCACTTGTAATCCTGGGTAATTCACTTGTGATACTAGGTAATCCAGCGCAAATCAAAGAATCCTATGCAATCCACTTTTAATCTTAGATAATCCACTTAGAAACTGGAGAAATCCAGAGTAAATCAAAGAATCCTATGCAATCTACTTTTAATCTGAGATAATCCACTTAGGAACTGCAGTAATCCAGAGTAATCCTTGGTAATCCACACTTCATTCAACGCTATCTTGTAATCTCACATAATTTTTAATTTAATCTTACATAATCCACTTAGGAACCTGAGAAATCCAGAGTAATCCTTAGTAATCCCACGCTATCTTGTAATCCCATTTAATACATGTGTAATCTCAGATAAACCTCTTGTAATCCAGCCTGATACACTTTTCATTCAGGGTAATCCACTTATAACCCTAGGTGATCCACTTGTAATCCTGGGTAATTTCACTTGTAATACTAGTTAATCCAGAATAATTCAAATAATCATGTGCAATCCACTTTTAATCTTAGATAATCTACTTAGGAACTAGAGAAATGCAGAGTAATCCTTAGTAATCCACATTTAATCCCAAGCTATCTTGTAATCCCATTTAATACATGTGTAATCTCAGATAAATCTCTTGTAATCCAGCGTAATACACTTGTCATCCAGGGTAATCCACTTATAACCCTAGGTAATCCATTTGTAATCCTAGCATAATGCGAAATAATTCAGAGTAATTCATTTGTAATCCAGATTAATTCCCACCTAATCCCAGTTAATCCACTTTAAACCCCATGCAATCCATCTGCAATCCCAGGTAATCGCAGGTAATCCACTTTTAACCCCATGTAATCTACTTATAATCCATTCATTCATTCAATCTACTTCAAATTCGGGTAATCCGGCTAATGCAAGTAATCCAGTTTACTCCAGCGTAATCCACTTGTAATCCACTTATAATTCGGAATAGTGCACTTGTAATTTGGCGTAATTCAGAGCAATTCAGTTGAAACACGGAGTAATCTAAGAAATCCAGTAATCCGAAATAATCCGAAATAAGCTGAGGAATCCAAGTAATCCACTTGTAATCCAAGTAATCTACTTGAAATCCAAGTACTACACTTGTAATACTAGGTAATTCACTTTTAATCCACTTCAAATTCAGGTATTCCGCAGTAATGCGACTAACACAAGTAATCCAGAGTATTCCAATTGTAATCCTAAGTAATCCACTTGCAACCATAGAAAATTTACTTGTAATTTTAGGTAATCAATTGATAATTCAGCGTAATTAAGAGTAATTTACTTGCAATCCAGAGTGATCTAAGTAATCGGGATACCTCGATTATTCTGAATAATTCACTTATAATCCTAGGTAATCCATTTGAAACTGGGAGCAATTCAAGTAATCCCCATAATCAAGGGTACTTCAGATTCCTCCGGCGTAATCCACTTCCGTGATCTTATAGAAAAATGTTAGAACTGGGTGTCAAAAGTGTTGTAAATATTTTTTGTGGATTAGGAAATTTTTAAATAGTTAAAATATTCAGCATTTACTAAAAATCTAGTTTTATAATTTGAAAAGATAGAAAAAGATCAAGATAACGTAACTGATTCCTTTTGTTGAGTTCTATAAATGAAAAAATCCGTATGATATGGAAGAAAATTGTATCGATTTTATATAAACAATTTTATTTTCTATTTTTGGCAAACTTTATTAAAAAATGTATCTCCACTTCTCTACGACAATTATATAAAATTTAGAAGTAACTAAAGAATATAATCCTCAATATTTAAAGTCTAAGTTAAGAAAGAATACACAATTTACATTTATTCAAATTAAGTAGACAGCCCATACATAAATAAAATTTTTTAGGTCATACTAAACATACATATGTAGAAAAGTATTAAAATTGAAAAATTACTAATAAAATATTATTACTACTTAACACTCTCTAAATGATTTTTTTATTAAAATGAAAAAAAACTTATCTCTTTCCACTCCACAAATATCCGCATAAAAAATTGTGGATTTCAATTTTTTTTTTACAATATCAGGAACCTAATTTTACACTGAAAAAAAAGGATGATACCGTTTATGATCTTGAATTTTGAAATTTATGATAACAATTTATAGATATTATGCCGTATAATCTTGATATTAATTTTTAAACCTGGGGTTATAAAACTTAATATCCAGAATATACGGCTTAATATATTTAGATTGCTGTACCAAATTTTAAAATCCAAGATCATAAGGTGAAAGACATAACTTAAATTCGTCGAGATCTCGAATTTTAAGCACGGACGGGCGCGGTCAGCGTTCGGATAGGTGAGCGTTCGTGATTCTCGCTAGTCATGTTTTGACAGTATTGAACTACTGTCGAGCTGGAGGTTTGAACGCCGAGGATGAATGTGGGGCACTTCGATGCTATCGAATGCCTACATCCAAACTCGTCTGTCGGTAACTGGCTGTGCTCAGGAATTTTTGGTTTTTTGCAGTTTTCCACTTCTCTGACCAAATGTTCAGGCGAATTTGGCTGTGACGATAGCGGATTTAGAAAATTGAAAACTACAGAGTCGAGTACTAGCCCTCCTTGTGAGAGGGGGATTTTAGATAAGTAAAGAGCCGAAAAGGGTGGTATACATCAGTGGTGTATACGCCAGGGTACTTTTTTTGAAGGCTTGGCGGCGGTTGAATTTTCAACCGAAAAAGATTTTCTACCCAAAGAGATGAATTTTCAACACAAAAAGACGAATTTTCAAAACAAAACAAAAAAAATTTGTAACCAAATAGTTGCATTAACAACCAAACTGATGAAATTTACAGTAAAATAGACGAGATTTCCAGAAAAAGTAGTTAAAGATTTAACCAAATAGTGAAATTTTCAAGCCAAAGCGACACATTTCTTCGAAGGCAGTTGAATTTTTAACAAAAAAAGTTACTTTTCATCCAAGATAAATTTTCTACCAAGAATTGTGACTTTTCTACCAAAAAAGATGAATTTTCAATCCAAAAATATGAAAGAAAACATAATTGAATTTTCTACCAAAAAGGACGACTTTAACAAAATAGTTGAATTTTCGAAACTTATTAGATTTTTAACAAAATAGTTAAATTTCTGACCAAATAGTTGAATTTTCAGCATAAAAATATGAAATGTAAATCAAATGTTTGAATTTTCAAAAAGACAAACTTTTTAGAAGATAGTTGAATTTTCATAAAAAAAGTTCATTTTCAACCAAGAAAGATGACTTTTCTACCATGAAAAATTAATTTTTAGCAAAAGAGTAAAGTTTTTAAGCTAAGAAGTCGAATTTTTCAGAAAAAAGTGAACTTTTAATCCGGAAAAGATGAATTTTTGACAAAAAAGATCATTTTCAATCAAGAAAGATGAATTTTTAACAGGATAGTGGAATTCTCAACAAAAAGTTGAGCTTTCAACAAACAAGAATAATTTTCTACCCAAAACGACGATTTATTAAGAAAATATAGAAATTTTCTACCAGATAGTTAAATCCTCAACCAAAAGGTTGAATTTTTAACAAAGAAGATTAGTTTTTTACCAAAAAAGACTACTTTTCAACAAAATACACGAATTTTCTACCAATTAGTTGAATTTTTAACATAAAACAAAATGCAGGATTAAGTATCAACGAAAAATGGAATAGTTAAATTTTCAGATAAAAACTCTGATAAAAAAAAATAACTTTGAACAAAAAACTAATTTTCAATAAAATTGTTAAATTTTTAACCAAAAAGATGAATTTTCGATCAAGAAGTTCAATGTTCTATCAAAAAACATGAATTTTCCTACCAAAAAGTTTAATTTTCAACCAGCATTTCAAGGAGCAGAATTTTTAACATAAAGTTAATTTAAAAGCAAATAGTTTGAACTTTGAACTATAACTATGAATCTTTAATAAAAAAAAATTTTTTTCATAAAGTTGTTCAACTTTAAGTCAAATAATCGAGTTTTCAATTTAAAAAGATGAATTCTCAACTAAGCATGTACCAGTAGATATTTCAACCAAAAATTGCATTTTTAACTAAAAACGATAAATTTTCAACCAGCAAGTAGATAAAATTTCTTCCAAAAAAGACGAATTTTCAATAAAATACATGAATTTTGAACCAAAAAGTTGAACTATGAACTATAAAATATCAATTTTTAACCAAATATTTACATTATTAACTGAAAAATATTCATTTTTAAACAAAAATGAAATAGTTTAATTTTCAGTTAAAAAAATGTATTTTCCACCAAACACGAAACGAATTTTCATCACAATAGTTCAATTTTCAAGCAAAGAGATGAACCTTCAACTAAAAACATTAATTTATAACAAAATAGTTGAATTTTTGATAAAAAAGAGGACTTTTGAACAATATAGTTGCGAATTTTATGGAAAGTACCGCCAGGCCAGTTTTTCTTTTAGGACTACACCACTGGTATACATGGAATAAAAATCTAGGGGAGAGTGAGGTACGGTGTCGGTGCGGGGCACGGTGACTATTACAAATAAAGCCCGTATTTTTTTATATTCATATTATTTTTTCACATAACATAGCTTTTCACATAAAATAGTTTTCTCTGTTTAGAAAAATAGTGGGTTGATGCAATTTCTCTTTTAAAATTCGCGTCAAAAGAGTAATTATATGAAAAAACGGGTTTGGCGGAAACCGATGAAAAAGTCTTTGGCTGAAATTAAGCACTTACAGTATATTTTGAAATACTTAAAGCATGAAAAAGTTAGATTCTAATAGGTAAAGTATTTTATTAAACTTTTGATATCATGATTTGTTTCTATAAACGTTTTAAATGTATTAAGCCGTCACATATGGGGCATGACGCCGCGCCGTGGCGTGCCCATATATTTCATCAGGGAGTAAGAGGTTATAACTACTTTCGCAACATACTTTACTTTCATTGATAATAAAAAATTAAATTAGTGTTGAAAATGCCTGGAATAATTTTTTTTTCGTTACAATACACTTTCCAGAATTATTATATTATATCATTTTTATTTTACAATGTTCATATTGTTTAAATAAACGTCAGTGATATGAGGGTCTCCGTACCCCAATGTATGAAGTACGCTGACTGAAATGCAATATCCATAAATTAATTTAATATCAAATAATGAAGAAATTAAAAAGCGGTTCGAAGTAATAACATATGTTCCCTTGTAATGTAAGTTTCACCTTAAAAAATACAAACATCATCAAAATCACATTTCAATCATAATTTATAGGGCATTTAAGTCAAAGTGAGACACCATACCCCACTCCCCTAATAAGGAAGTCCAACATAAATTAAAAGTCCAGAAATGAGGTTTAGCAATTTTGATTACATACATCGAATTCAAAATTCTACATATTCTCTACATATATTGGGCAAATACGTTCCATTTTGCTTACTTTCTGTATAAAATGAAATTTTGTTTTGAAAGACTTGATCTACTTAGTGATTCCTGACACAGAATCTGCATAGACAAGACACAATTGCTCGTGGTAATCCATCGTTGAAATCACCGCACACAGAATCGCATAATATGTGACTCACGTTTGAGTCTTTCTTGTTGACGAGGATAGATCTTTTCTTATTATATTATTGCTGTAATGTGTGCGTCCTTAGTTGTTACTTTGAGGTGCTTTCAGGTATGTTAAGTCTTTTTCCGCAATACGAGTATAGGATGGAATAGGCGTGACCACTTTACTGGGTCGAAGATACCTCAGCGCACTTTATTACATGCGTGTTATGCTGATCACCTCACCAGCGATAAATCCGATGATTATGTGCTTTTGAAAGTGAAGTCTAGAAAAGAATTCTCTGTTCTTTAGCGAAAAATAATGCAAATCAAAATTTCCCCATTGCAGTCGAAGGATTTTTCTAGAATTATATTAATCATACAATTTTAGTGGGTCGGCATTCAAGTCTCTGTGAAAATTGAAAATTTTATATTCACAAGTACTTATGCAAATTTTAATAGACTTTTGTACTTGTCAAAATGAAAATAAAAAGATTAGAGAATATGAAATGTATTCGTATTTTATATTTGTGGAAGGAGAATGTGTTAAAGAAAGAGGTAATAATGTAAGGGATATTGCAAATAGTTGTCAAAAAATGCTTATTGAATAGGTCTTATTATTATATAATAAATTGAAATACTTTAATTTTACTCAATTAGAGTTATTCAAAAATAGATTGGAATTCTTTTCGTGTTGGAGGGCCACGATCTCCCCAATTTGGTTTCAAATCCGAAAAAAGAAATGGAATATTTTGCTTTTTCTCGAAATTTTGATTTTAACAGGTGCTAGTTTTTGGTTTTGTGGATTCGGGGTCCGTAAATGATGAAGAAGATTTAGATTTCCGTTAGACGTTTCGGATTATTACTAAGGGTCGCGAAAAGCCATAAACAATTGCATCCGGGGACTTAAAATTGCCCATACGTGCAATATATGGGAAAAATTACTTTTGGGGATTTTTGGAATAACTTCTATCGATTTTCAAGAAGAATTCTCTGTATCAATCACATTTGTTTGCCGCCCCTAAATATGAGCACTTTATTCTCGGTTATTTTTGCCAACAATTATTAATGTTGGTCTAGTGGAACATCTATGAATATTTTAAAGTTATTTTCAGTAATTTAAACAAATGGAATTCGCTTCAATAATTTAAAATTCCTTTTAAATATTGATACTTGTTCCACTAGTACAACAGTAATAATTTTTGACAAAAAAACTTGAATAAAGAGCTCAAAGGTGTATATTTTGTGCAGGATTGTCAATTTTTGGATTTAGGGATATGAGAAATAATGTTTCTAATGTAGAAAGTAATACTGTTTTGGAAAAGATTTCAGACTTGAACTTGAAAAATCAAAAGAACATAAATAGGTAAATCGATTTTTTTAATTGTAAGATTTAGATTTAATTCTCTTCAACGTATAAAGATTATTTCAACCAATTGTATATGACAGCATTTTCGTTATGAATGTAATTAAATTTTAAAGTTTTTGAATCCAATGTCATTCGATTTTAGATTTGAATTTATTGAAATTTTTTAATTTGAAAAATGTTCAAATTATAAATAAAAATTAAGTTCAAAAAGTTAGAAATTAAAAAAAAAATGTTGAAATTTTATAAATTTAAAAACTTTTGAAGGAAGCATCCAAGTTTGTAAGCTTTTATTATGGAAACTTAACAAGTGTGAAAAAATTTTTAAATCATACAAATCTGGAAAGGGCTTAAATTGGTAAAATCTATGAATTTCGGAAACTTATCCAAAATTAAACTGTTCCATATTTAAAAGCCATCATATTTCAATGTTTAAGTTTTGCTGGTATTTATGATAAGAAAAAGTAGTTTATTAAAGATTCATCACAATAAAAAATTCATTATTTTAAACTAAGAAAACTGACGAATATAATTTGATTCTTTAAAATATTTAATAATGTTTTTGAAAAGGAACTTTCTTTCAATAGTTTTAATAATCAATAATTATATTTGAACGAAAGAAAAAGCGAAAAATTATAACATTATTTTGGGATAAAAAATGGCACTCTATAAATATTTCTTTAAAAATCTGAAAAAAATTGGGAATGTTCTTTCAACAAGGAAATAAATCCAGCGAAGCGTTTAGAAAAAAAATAAATTGAAATACAGATTCCTTCATAAGAGTTTAGGATTTTTTTAACGCGTTTATTATTATTAATTTTTTTCAGATTAAAAAAAAAATTGAGGAACTATCACTGCGCAACTTATAGCTAAAAATGAATTTTCTAGTGCCCCAATTTTTATTTCAGCTGCATATTAAAATTATTCAAAGTAGGTGACATACTCCTACAAAAAATGGTTTCGTAACCTATTAAGTCTTTAATTAATTTGTTAAAATTCATCCCCCTCACTACCCCCTCCCCCCTCTCCTCTTCTATCATATCCTGTCCGATACTATCTTATCCTGTCCAATCATATCTTATCCGATTTTACCATATTCTATCCGATCCTACCCAGTCCAATCTTATTCAATTCTACCCGATCCTATGTAATCCTATCCGATTCTATCCGATCGTATCGGCGAGAAAAAAGTACGATGGAAGAGACACCCGACCGAAACCTAATTATTAAATTTTTTTTTACTTAAAAATTTTTTTTAACATATAAATAGTGGGAGGGACAGCTTAAATACCTTAAAAATTATTTTTTGTTTCCTACTTTAGAATAAAATGTCAGAAATTAGAACTGAAATCAGAGTTTTAGTATTTCCATTGAGAGTGTTTCAGAATTTTACTAACTTTCAATCCAAATGTTTAAAATATTGCTAAAATAAAAGAAAATGAATCTTTTTTCAGTATATTTGATATTAATTAAAATTTAATGCTTTTTCAGTTATTATGCATAGCATGTGTGATAGCCTTGAGGGTGACTGATGATGAGAGCAGAAGGGTTTTCCACTACCTCAGAAATCGCAGTCGGGAATGGTCGTTACTCAACAACGTAACATGGGGAGAGATCGGTAACATCAATATCCATTTTTCCTTTAAGCCTTTTATGCTTTGTCTTTTAATTTTTTTTACCATTGTGCTTTGTTCTCACCATTAGGACAGGCTTTTGCGACAGTCACGTGTGGAGGCTACATTATTGTTACTGCTGGTCTTCTTGTTGCTGCTGCTACCGGAGAACTCAGAGGTCGTAAAACGGTAAGCATTGCAAATTATAATTAATACTATTTATAATATATGAAAGTACTAAACATAACTATTTTTATTTTCAATCTTGGAACATATTTAATTTTTCATTCTTTCTCTATCCATTATATTTACTCAACTATTTTATTACTTCAAGTTTTATTTATTTAATACGTTGTGTATTCTCTTCCTGCAAATTTTGCTGGATTTTAATTTTCTCTTCTGGGGTATTTTTCCGGAGGTAAATTTATCATGAATTCTTTGCAAATAATTTTCTATTCCGGCATATCTTGAAGGAGGTGAATTTTTAAACTTGCTGGAATTAATCTTGAATTGTTTTGAATTCATAATAAATTCTTGGGAATTCTTTAGTACTCAATTGTACGTTAACGAGAAAATATGCCGGTATGTTACCGGATTTTAATTTTCTTTTCTGGAATACTTTTCTGGCGATCAATTTTTAAACATTTGGGAATTAACCCTGAAGTCTTTGTAATTCATCATAAATTGTTTGGAATTCTTTAAAATTCAATTATACATTGACGATAAAATATGCCGGACGAGAAAATTAAAATCCAGAATATTTTACCGGATTTTAATTTTCTCTTCTGGAATACTTTTCCGGCGATGAATTTTTTTAATTTGTGGGATTAACCTTGCAATCTTTAGAAATCATCATAAATTCTTTGGAATTTTTTATAATTCTTTAAACTTTAATCATACGTTGACGATCAAATATGCCGGAAGAGAACATTAAAATCCGGCATATTGAACGGGATTTTAATTTTCTCTTCTGGGGTATTTTTCCGGAGGTAAATTTATCATGAATTCTTTGCAAATAATTTTCTATTCCGCATCCTTGTTTAACGCCTTGCACAATATCGAAGCAGTCACTCAGTTTCCCATTTACCCTTACACTCGCTTTACTGTCTGCATATATTGTTTGTATTGCTTGTATCGATTTTCAATCAAAAATTGAATGGTTTCATTGCCAGTTGAAAAAATCAATTCTCAGCAACAACAAAAAAGGAATTTTCAACAAAATAGTTACATTTTCAGCAAAAGAGATGATTTTTTAACTAAAATTATGAATCTTTAAAAAAATGAATTTTTGACAAAAGAGTTCAATCCAAAATATCATTTTCCAGCCTAGAAGATGAAATTTCTAAAGATGGAATAGGTAAATTTTCAACTAAGGAGACGAATCTTCAACCAAAAAATGAATTGTTAACCAATTGGTTCAACTTTTATCCAAATAGCTGAATTTCTAAGCAAAAAGATAAGTTTTGAACGAAGTAATTGCATTTTAAGCAGAATAATAAATTTTTAAAATAAATATCAGAAATTTTAACTAGAAAAAAAATCAAATTTCCAACAAAAAAAGTTACATTTGAATTACCTTCAAAATATATGGATTTTGCACACAATTTTAGTTCATCTTTTTCATATGCAACTTAATCAAATCCAAACAATTTAATTACAGCATTGAAATTTGTTTAAACAAAAACAAGTTTAACTTTTAACCAAGTAGTTGAGTTTTCATGAAAAAAAAGATAAATTTTTAACCAAATAGTTAAATTTTCAACCAAAAAGATGAATTTTCCAGAAAGAAGATTAATGTTCTGCCAAAAAAAACATAAATTATCAAGAAAATACATCAATTTTCAACTAAATTGTTGAATTTTAAAGGCAAAAGGATGAATTATCTACAAAATGGTGGAATTTTTTAATCGAAAATATGATTCTTTAACAAAAAAGTTGATTTTTACCAAAAAAGTTACATTTTCATATAAATATTTTAATTTTTTATCTAATAGTTAAATTTAAAACAAAAATACGAAATTTGACAAAAAATTTATTCTTCAACCAAATATTCACATTTTGAACCCAAAAGAGGTATGTTCAACTATGATCATGAATCTTACAAAAAATGAATTTTAAACCAAAGATTTCAACCCAAAAGATGATTTTTTAACCTAGAAGTTTAATTTTATAACAATGCAGTAGTTAAATTTTTGACCACAGAGATGCATCTTCAACCAAAAAAATTAATTTTTATCAAAATAGTACAAGTTTTAACCAATTAGATGAATATTTTTGACAAAAAATATGACTTTTTAACAAAATAGTTGAATTTTTAGCAAAATGATAACATTTTCAACCAAATGCTAAACTTTTAATCAAAGGAGATGAATTCCGATCCTAAAAAATAATAGTGGACTTTACAACTAAAAGTTGTTGATTTTTCTTGTTGAATTCTATTAATTTAATGCGTATTTGAGCGAAAAAAAAACGAGAAAAAGTGAAAAGCGGGTAAGTTTCTTAAAAAGAAGAAGAAAAAATGTATCATCAAGAAATGTACTACATGTTAAGTAAGTTCATAATGTTACTTCCAGTGGCCCCCCCCCCCCAGTGCTATAAACCATAGTTGTCAGAGCGACCCCCCCCCATTGGTTACATAGTTTATGGATGATCCCTTACTTCTATCGACCCACTCCACATGTTACCAACCGAATTTTTTTGCGTGAATCCCCCCCCACCCACATTGACAACGTAGTTTATGAACGGCCTCAAAACGTCCCCTGGGTACCTTGCGTGGCAAACACTTAAACCTCATTTACCCCGCGTATTTTAGTATACGTTGTTACCCCACGTGGGGCAAAAAGATCCGGGCCGTCTTCTCAGGTTTGTATCTCAGCGAAAAATCGGTTAATTAAAGTCAATTTTTTTACTGCAAATATTTTTTTGTGCTCTAAAATATAGATATAGGTGACATAATGATTCGTTTTAAAAAGTATAATTATATAATTATGTGATAATTGCGAAAAATTGCAAAACGTATAAAAATATTACTTGACACAAAATCATGCAGTATGTATAAAATGGGGTGAAAAATTAAAAAGAATATTGAGGAAATTCATAAAAAAACGGTTAATTTATTGAATTTTTGGACATACAATTCTTATTTTAGTGTGCGCAATATTGTTACAGTTTTGCCGTATGTTCATGGTACCACGTTTTGTAATATGTTTGCGGCACTTCGAGTGCGAGAACGCGTCTCCATTTTCGTTTCTGGAAAAAAAGAAAAGTATTGACTTTTTTCATTCAAATTTCTATAAAATAAGAATATTTCAACTCTTTTATTTAATAAATAAGCTACAAACTCATAATATCATTTTTTCACAAATATGAAAAAAATATTGAATTTCTTCATTCAAATTTCAAAAATTAGAAAATTTCAAATTAGAAAAATATTAACTTTTAAAAATTAAAACATTCAGTTGCAAACTCATATTATTATCATCTTCTTCACAAATATATAGTTCTTTTTACCTGTGATAGACGAGAGGCCTTGCTTCACGACTAGTCTCTCTCGCTGGATGTTTCCGGAGAGAAATTTCTATAAAATCAAGAAAAAACAACATTTAAATCATAGTTTACTCTTGCATCACACAAAACCTACTTTTATTTTATTATTGGCCACAAGAAAAAATGTATATAAAGAATTTACTTACTTTTTGTATTTCTCTCCTTATAACTTTTTGTAACGTTGTTACCCCACGAGGGTCTATAAGGCACAAATCACACTTTCAAACTGTCGCTTTCAGCCTCAGTAATTGAACTGAGTCTGATCATGGGTTCAGCATGAACTAGGGCCTCTAATCCCCCCCCCCCCAGGTCCTAACCCGCTCCCCTAGTCAGTACAGAAATGGCGCCGTTTTCAAAAACCCTCTGGGTCATTTTGACCCTCGTGGGGTAACTGAGAGTTAAAAACGTATTATGCCTCGCGGATTTGAAAAAACGATTTTTCGTGCGTCATGGCGCCATGCTGTCATTTATACCTCGTGGCCCCTTGTACCCCTGATTTTACAACGAGAACCAGTACTCACCCCTTGGTTCACCCCCATTCCTCTGCTGAACGCTTACTGCCATATTTTAGTAGAGAATGATATCCTGAGATATATGCTTTCTTGAAAAGAGAAGAGCAGGGACATTACTTTATGTCGAGGGAGGAGGGAATTTCACAGACGCCTGCCCGCCTGTTGGATCTAATGCGGTTCACCGGGAATGGGAGGCGTGAGGGGAAGGACGCCCGACGAATGGACTTTGAATGGCAACGACGCCATGTGAGCGAGACGCCTGTGCCTTCAGTGAGAAATCAGTGACCTGGTGCCGGTTCAATCGAAGATGGAAATTCCACTTGTGAGGATTTGTGGAATGAGGGATGAGATATTTTGTCTTGGCGAGATTTATGATCTATTAGGCTAAATGGCTTGAGTGGAAACACATTAGGAAGCTGTGAGAAATCAATTTTTTTTGAAAAATTTATTTCTAGGGTTTCAATACCGCAAGAAGAAATCCTTACAGTTTCGGTTGGGTGTCGGCTCATCGTATTTCTTCACGAAACTCGAGAAAAAAATTGATACAAGCCTCGAGAACAAATTCAAGACGATAATCCAGACGAGATTCAATACGAGACTCGAAACGAGATTTGAGACGGGAATCAAAACGAGATTCGAGAAGAGATTCAATATGAGACTCGTGACAACATTCAATACGAGATTCGAGAAGACTCAAGGCGATAATCAAGACGAGATTCATTACTAGAACTCAAGACGATATTCAAAATAAGACTGAAGACAATATTCGAGACTAGAATGCAGAAGAGATTCAATACGAGACTCGAGACGAGGTTAGAGACGTGACTAGAGACGAGATTCAAGACGATATTCAAGAAGAGATTTAATTTGAGACTCGAGACAACATTCGATACGAGATTCAAGACGAGAATGAAGAAGATGCTCGAGAGAAAATTCGATAGAAGATTCGAGACGTAATTCAACATGAGATTCAATACGAGATTTAAGAAGATATTTAAAAAGATACTTGAGACGAGATTCGAGACGAGATTGAAGGCGAGATATAATACGAGACTCGAGACAATATTTATTACAAGAATCGAGACGAGATTCAATACGAGATTCGAGAAAATAGTCCAAACAAAATTCGATACGGGACTCGAGACGAGATTCGAGACAAGATTGAAGACGAGATTCAATACAAGATTCGAAAAGATACTCGAGACAAAATTGGATATGATGCTCGAGACGAAATACAACATGAGATTTAATACGAGATTTAAGGTATTCAAAACGAGACTCGAGACGAGATTCGAGACGACATTCGATACAATAGGCTACAAAACCGCCAAAGTTTATAACATTCTGCATTTAACAAGCCACAGTTGAAGGCAAAATGTCAATTTAATAAAAAGATATTGCAAAAAAACATCCAATTTCAATGTTTTCGAACAATTGGAATAACTCTGGAAATAATTAACATGCTTAAAATGTCTTGGTCTCATTTTATAGTTAATTTTCCATAGTATGTTACTTAATTATAAGATATTTTTAGAATTTTCTTTCCAGAATTAGCAATGGGGTCAAACATGGCGCAAAAAATTTCAAAATTTTATAAATTTGTAAATACTTAAAAAATTTATTTTAAAAGCACTATTTATTATATTTTAATGAACTTAAGTAAGATTTACAAACATATTATTGTATTGAGTTTTTTAAATTATGCGGCGAGTAAAATGAGTATTTGAAATTTTGCGACTTCTTTGCACAAAGTTTGACTTTAGGGTAGAATACAAAACTATATGAAATAAATATAAAAAATATCCTTATAATTTAGCAAAATAATATGGAAAGTTATCTTCGAAATGAGCCCAAGAACAAAAAAAAACACATGTTAGTTATTTTCAGAGTTATTCCAATTTCAAAAAAATGGAAATTTGACGTTTTTTATGAAATGATCATTTTTGCGAAGAATTTTGATACCTTTCGCGATATTGCGAAGAAATAAAAAAATACTGTAATTCATATTGTAAACTTTAATTGATGTCAGAAAGGCTTTTTTGTTTTATCTTATTCATATTTTATCAATTTATAGATCTTATGTTATACAATAAGACTGATAAGTAACACCAACGAGCATTCTATTTTAATTTTTTTGCAGTAAATAATTATTATATAACTGTTTTTCTCATAAAAAATAGAGGTTATTTGATCTAGATGCTCTCTGATAGCCGCTTGTTTATTTCTGTGTTCACAAATATTGAAAAAGGAGAAAAATTATATTTTTTGTAACTCCCTATTATTTGTTTGAAACAAGTCTATGGCTAGTTTGAAACTACAAAAATCGCAAAAAGTCGCAAAAAGTTTTTACAGGGCTCAAAGAAAATAGTCCATATACCTCACTCTTTAAAAATTAGCTTCTACTTTTTTGAACATTTTTTTGAATCTCAATTTTAATTAGTTTGCAACACCTTATATGATGATATTTTTAACGAAGTGTCTTATCGTCATGAAAGTCTGGGTAAGTAGTCAAATATTTTTCATACATTTTTTCACAAAAAAACTAGGGTTTATGTTAGAACCAAATTTTTTTTTCTAAGTAGCTGCAACAAAAAGGGACCCCTATTTTGTTCTATGTTGACAAAATTATCGGGATGACTAGTCCCAATTCACTTTTCCGTATATACCTCAAATACACACTACCGGTCAAAATTATGCGTCCACTTATGAAAATCGGATTAAAAGACGATATTCGACGCGCCACTCGAGACAAGATTAGATACGAGACTCGAGACAAGATTCGTGACGAGATTCAAAGCGAGATTCGAGATTTTCCAACACCTTCAATTTCTTGTGACGTCTAGATATAGCCTATTTTCAAATAGCTGGTATGCTCTCAGTTCTTGACGAAATTCGAAACTTCTTTTTTCATGAAACAGTTTTTTTCAAACTTCTATAAGGAAGGGATTGAAGTTTATTAACTTCAAGTTATAAAGTATCAAATGTTTTGCCGCTTATTACATCCTGAATGTGCAACCTAAAATTATTTTTTGGTTAACAGAAAGGCTGACTTCACCACGCCCGTAAGTATATAATTCGAGAACCAGTAAATATTTTATTATTTTCTTGGTTGGTCAAAAACGGGAAATAGGTCCGTCTTTCTCACATGGTATCTTGATTCCCTATTAATCGAAATTACTGCAATTAGGGCTCCATAGACGCAAAAATAAATCAGCTTTCTAACAGTGTTTTAACAATCTTTTTAACTTATTTTTCCCCAGAGCCTCTGTTCTGCCTCGTTTGAGTCTTATCTCGAATCCAGTCTCGTGTCTCATATCGAATCTCGTCTGGAGTCTCGTATTGAATATCGTATCGAGTCTTGTATCGAAACTAGTATCCAGTCTCGTCCCAAATCTCGAATCTCATCTAGAATCTCGTATCGAATCTCGTTATTAATCTCGTCTTGAATGTTATCCCAGGGTTTTGTATTACAACTAGCCTCGAGTGTCGAATCTCGAATGTTGTCTCGAATCTCGAATGATGTCTCGCATCTAGAATGTTGTCTTGAATCTCGAATATTGTCTCGAATATCGCTTCGAATCTTGAATCTCGTCTCGTAAGAAAGTACGACAATTGATCTCGTGCTTTCAATCCGATTCTCATAAGCGGACGCATAATTTTGACCGTTAGTGTTCATTTCACGTGTAGACTATAAAATTTATTTTTATGGTTCTAGCCACATTTTCAGGATTCTGTCGCACTGTGCGAGATCTTTTTTCCCAGTTTCCTGGTCCCTCTGCTACTGCTTCACCAAGTTATTCATTTATATCGCTCTGAAAGACCACAGTTCTCTTATTTCTGACTTAGAAAGCATCAAATGCATTAACAAGTCACTCAGAAGAAATTTGAATTTCTGTTATATTCCATTGTACTCTATTCGAAGCTAGGGAATTCCCTCGATTGAAGACAGTAAGCCACCAATAGACAAAGACGTCGCACAGTGTCGCGGAGATTCGCAAGACAGATTGCTGAGAAAAGAAGGAAGTGCGCTCCCCCGCGAACCGTGCCACCCCACAATCTAGAGGGGAGTTAGGGTAAAAAAAGAATAGGGGAGAGTTCGCCCGACTCCTCTTCCAAAGAATTTCCGTCCTGGCGTCTCTTCAGAATTTAATATAATAGCTAATATCATCGGAGATCCGCACAATGCAAACAATTTGAACCTACCTCTCAAGTGGGCGATAAGGCGGCCAATGAACAGAAAACGGGTAGGTAGGTAGGTATGTAGGTATGTAATATACCTGGAGGAAAATACAAGGTACGTCGATTAAATGGGCGGGGATCGATTATCGATAGAACACAATAGACCAAGGAGGACCGGATTCACCAGATCAACTTGGAAGAACGAGGCGACTGAGCGATGGAAACGAGGTTTGTATATCGCTTTCCTAATTTGATCATACTCTTCTCCAATTGGGTCTCAATATTCTCCAAATTATGAATTATTATTAGGAAATGAGAATAGGTATAGAAAAAAAGTTTTGTTTCATTGATCTGTTCTAATTTGCTGACAATATGTTGGATCGGAAAGTAGTCTCATATGAGTGTCGGGAGTTGCCTGCACATAGCCTTGTTACTAAATCGGGGTAAATGAAAAGTAAACAGTCAGGGCCGCTTGAACCGTTTTCATCATATTGCGCAATATACTCGACGAAGTACTCGTGCGCTGCGACCCTTCCGAGGCGAGAGTCGCAACCGTTTCTCGCCCTGCGCGCTTATAAACTGTGTGTGCCAGCAATTCTAGAAGTTACTAAACCGGGGGTTACTCAATCGGGATTCGAATGTAATATATAGCTAATTCTATCCATTAAATGTCAAGCAAATGCAAATCAAAATTACACGTTTTAAACACGGGACTGTTGCGTCTTAAATTATATTTTTAAATCTTACCAATAACAAATTTCTAAATGCTCACTTGACCGTTTTCAAACTAGACTATTAAGGATTTGAATCAAACTTCAAACCTAAAATAATTTATTGCACGAAAAATTATCACGATTTCATTATCAATGGTGCTATTTTTGAAAGGAGAAAATATTCTTGATAATGAAAACGATTTCAAACATATAACAACTGTTTATTCAACCAATTTTATTTTTTTCCGGTCTTTTTTATATCGCCGTAAATGGATTTTCAACGCCCTAACAAGGAGATGATCAGAGTTAGAATTTTTTTTTTAAATCTTATAAATTCTTTAATGAGAATCCATTGGATGACTATCAATATGCCAATGGCAACCCGTTTTCGGAAAAATCAACTTTTATCAAAATTTTTTTCATGAACTGACATGTTTATTTATTAAATTTAATTTTTAATTTTTTTAATGTACAACAATTGAATTTTTAAAAGGTAAAATTCAATTATAAATTTTCTTCAATTTTCATCAGTTGAATTTTTAACAGTTAAAACTTCAATTTTATTCCATTTTCAACAGTTGAAAATTCAATTATTTTATGTGGAAGAAAACTAAAAATTCAATTATTGAAAATTGAATTCTTAACAGATGATAATTCAATTGTTTTAAATTGAGAAAAGTTAAATATTTAACTGTTGAAAGTTGGAGAAAATTAGATTTTCACTGTTTAAAATTGAAGAAAATTGATAATTGAATTATCAACGGTAGAAAATTGAAGATAACCGAAAATTTAATTATTAACTCATGAAAATGTGAAAAAAATTATTATTTAATTTTCAACTGTTTAAACTTCAAGAAAATTGATGATTGAATTTAAAATAGTTGACTTTTCTTAAATATTAGGCTTTTGAATTTAAGATGAGGATTTAATAAATAAACATTGCAATCCATAAAACAAATATTTATAAAGAAGTGTATTTTTTCAAAAACAGGAATTTGTGAGAAATAAAAAATCATTGACCATGATTTAAAAATCGAAAAATTCCTTATAAAAAGATTGTTCCTTCTTTTTTACATGTAAAAATTATTCTTATTTGCCCCCTAATTTTCCCTCTTTTACGTGAAAAAATTACCCTGTTTCTCCTTTTTTGAGCTCCGCTTGCACTGTTATCCCTGTGATAACGAAAATTCAAAATAGTTTTGTTATAATTTATAGATTGTTTAAAATCGTGCCGAACCATATGAAATTATTCATTGAAAATTCAAAATCAAATAGATGACAATTTAATTTTTGTGAATAGACAACTTAAAATTAAAAGTGAATCAAGTTTTACGATATTTAATTGATACATTAATCATTGAGTCGCACATTATTCCAAGGAAGGGAAGGGAGGGGAAATCAGGGGAGGGGAAGTAGAGAAAATGAAGGGGGAGAAAGTGAGGAAAGTGAGAGGAAATAGTGGAAGGGGCAGTAAAATAAATAAAGAAAGGGTGAGTAGGGAAATAATGGAAGAGAAATTAGGGGAAATTAGAAGAGGGGAAGTATCGAAAGTGAGGAGAAATGAGTGGATGGGTAATAGTAGAAGTAAGAGGGAATGAGGGGAGAAAAAGTAGGGAAAACGTTAACAGAGGGAATAGGGGTAATAAGGGAAGGGGAAGTAGGGTAAGTTAGGATATAGGAAGTAGAAAAAGTATGGTGAAATTATGTGATATGAAGTAGGGAAAGTGAATAGGAGAAATGCGGGGGTAGGGGACGTGAGGAGGAAATAAGGGGTTGGGAAGTGAAAGGAAATGTGGTGTGGGGAAGTAGAGAAAGGGTAATGGTAGCTGTGGAAGTGAAGAGAGGGAGAAGTGGATGAGAAAGATGTTGGGGAAGTGAGGGAAAGCGAAGTTTGAAGTGTGGGGAAAAACATTTCAAATAAGATTACAATTTTTTTGTACAATTATTGCACGTTAACCCAGCGGGATTAACGAAAAATATTGATCTAGATTTTAGTTTGTTAATTTGTTATTTTAACAACAACAAATTTATACTTTCATATTATTATTCAGTCATTAGGTTCAAGATTTTTAGTTTTCTTGTCCATTTATAAGTAATTTTTTTATGCGTTTAGAGATTTAAAAAGAAAAATTTTACCTTTTTTATATGAGAAAAACTTTTTTGATATGCAAAGTACAACAATGCGATATCTAGCGTATTTGTTCGCGTCTCAGAGACGCATCGATCGACCTATTGTTGAAACTTTGATGACCTACTACAACCAATTTATGAAATTTAAAAAAATGGTTTATTCTATTTATATAAGAAAAGCTTTGTTGATATTCAAAATACGACAATACTATATTCAGTGTATTTGTTTCACCTCCTTGAGACGCATCGATTGACCTATTGATAAACATTTTGTGACCCACCAGTACCTATTTATGAATTGAAGAAAATGTTTTATTCTGTTTATATAAGAAAATGTTGTTCAATATTCAAAATAAGGCAATATTACATGTAGAGTTATTGTTTGCGTCCTTCAGGTGCATCGATTGACCTATCAATGAACCTTTTATGAGCTACGATTACCGATTTATGAAATTTCAAAAAAATTGGTGTATTCTGTTTATATGAGAAAAACTTGCTTCATATTAGGAGTACTACAATACTGTTGACATGTTTGTTTGCGTCTTTGAGACACATCGAATGGCCTATTGACGAACCTTCTATAGACTCTTATGATCTAGCAATACCGATTTATAAATTGAAAAAATATGTTGTTTATCTTGCTGGTATAAGGAAAACTTATTTAATATTGGAAATACAACAATGTTGTATATAATATATTTGTTCGCGTCAAGACGCACCAATTGCTAAAATTAAGAACTTTTCATTATCTATCATAACCTACCAATATCGGTTTTAAATTTTCCAAGAAAATTAGTTTCCTTGTTTACAAGAGGCTTTTTTTATACTGAAAATATAACAGTACTGCATTTGATGTAATTGTTCGCGTTTTCGAGACGCGTGGATTGATCTTTTGACGAACTTTCGAAGATTATTACTGTTTAATCAATAGCTACTCAGAAAGTTTTAAGAAAAGTTACATTGTTTCTATAAGGTTTTAATTTGAAATATAAGACTACTGTAGGTTAACCAGTTAACTGGTAATGACGCATATATTCGCAGAAAAAATCCATAATAAACCTGGTAATGACGCATATATATGCGCACTTGGAATACCACAAAACTCAATGGATTTTGATAAAAATTGGTATGCCCTAATTTTTTTGTCGCTGATGACGAATCCGGGGACAAAGTTGAGAAATTCAAAATAATGGATGCAATATGGCGGACTAAAATGCAAAAGTCACGTGATTTGAATGAAAGTCGGTATTAAGTACTTTTTTTTGTCGCTGATAATGAATCCGAGGTCAAAATTGAAAATTTCGAAATAGCTTATAATATAGTAAAATAGCCATCAGCGATTCAAAAAAACTCTTTAGTACTGCCTTTCTTTAAAGTCACATGATTTTTGAATTTTAATCCGCCATATTGTATCCGCCATTTTAAATTTCTTAATTTTAACCCCGGATTCGTCATAAGTGACCTAAAAACCCATTAGGAAATGAACTCTTATGATGAATACGGAATTATTTGCTTCTACCAGTTTTGGCACCTAACGTCGATGTCGAGCCTATCAGTTAACTAGTTAAAAATTTTTTAATTGTAACAGAACACATCAATTGACATTTTGATGGGCCCTCTGATTTAAAAAAAATATATAATTTTCGGATCTTCTCTTTACTGGACGAATCATCATCATCATCATTTGATCTTCGCTAAACTTCGTTCCTCCACCATACATTCCTAAATTTGTCCAAAATGGCCTTTTTCACGATAAAACCTACAGTTACTTTAAAGCCTGACTGATTTCTGCTGCCGGATTTAGTTTCAGCGTTAAAAAAACTACAAAGTTAACCCCCTCTTATTTCTGTCACTGACTAAATCTCAAATTTCGCAGGTCTGTGTAATTAATTAATTAACCATTTCTTGTAAAACATAAATCTTGGTAAAGCTTGGTTTCCCCAACGTGTCCCCGTTAGCCGCATTTTATGGTATTATATTTATGCTGGAACAAGCATTGGTCATCCATTGTAATGACAGGATAATATATTTAGCACTGGGAAAAATTAATATTTGTGAAGGATACATAGAAGGATGTTGCCATTTGTGACACCTGCTTCACCAAATCAGTCAATACCACAGTGCTTCGGATTCACTCATCAGTTGCAAATGCAACCCGACGCACGATGCACAATGGTTTATTCAACAGGGATTACAATAATTTTGAACGCGAACTTGTTCAGGTGGGTTGAGGTATTGATTTTTCACAGAGAGAGGATATTACCGTTTGCCTTTTACCTTAGATACGAGGCAAATAATATATTAAAAGTTTCAAAAAATGTATTTAAATAAAAAATTAATAAAATCGTGAACTTAGACATTCTCAGGAATAATGAGAAGACATAGAAGATTATTGTTTGTTCTAACAATACAGAAAAAATTGATTTGCTTATATTGAAACTTAAACTCTGATGAAAACGCTTTTTAGTATTCTTAGGATGGACTTCATCAGCGAATTTAATTCCGCTTTTTTTATTTTAAATTGCTAAGCCTAGAATTATCTCGTTTTTCATTTGCAAGAGATAAAAATGTGAAAAATTGTGGCGATTTTCTTATTTTCCCCGACCATTAATATTTAAAGACCAGCATTTTAATCTTGTAACATTTTTAACATAGAACCTTCTTTAAATGAAATGAAGAAATTTCAGATTAAAATTTGAATAATTATTTATTTCAACAAAAAAAGATGATATTTTTCTACTATAAAAGATAACTTTGCAATCCAAAAGAAAAAATTGAAAAAAAACAGTTTTATTTTTGAACAAAAAAGATGACTTTTTAACAAACTAGTTTAGTTTTTAACCAAAGTGTTAAATTTTCAACCTACACAGATAAATTTGAAACTAAAAAAGATTGAACTTCAACCAAAAATGGTTGTATTTTCAAACAAATAATTGAATTTCTTAAAAGATAGTTGAATTGTCAAGAAAAAAAAATGAATTGTCAATCGAAAAGGACCAAATAGTTGCATTTTTAAGCTAAAAAGTCGACTGTTTTAGAAAACGTTTGACTTTTAAACCAGAAAAGATGAATTCTTAACAAAATAGTTGAATTTTCAACCCGTGAAGTTGTATTTATGGTAAAAAAATGAATTCTCAACGAAAAATGGAGAGGGGTCCTTCTATCGCTTGCTTTGTGCGGTGTTCGCAGCGAGGAAAATGACTTTCTAACGGGTGGTATTACCGTACATTACTAGAAGTTAAGTATATTTAAACACGGTAGGCATATTCAACTTGTACTTGCAGTAGATCAAGCCTATACATTACAATTACGTTACAATACCCCCTCCCCCCCAATTGAATAAATTTTTAGCTTGGCGAAAGTTGAAAAAAAAAAATTATCTGGGTAGGTTTAAAAAAAAAGTTATGGTGTGAAGCCATGAGATACCTTACAGTGCCCCCCCCCCCTCCAATTAATGAATTTTTCGCGTGGTGGAAAGTTTGTTCATTTTAAGGCATTTTAAGGCTCACGGGACGTGTCTCCAACTGGAGATCAAGCATTCAACCTCTTTACTTTTAATCTCTAATTCTTAAAATATAAAAGTGCGTTTCCTTATACATGTAGTAGGTAGATCAATAAGTCTACGTATTAGTAAATATTGTTTTTTTGTTGTTTTTTTTTGTTTGTTTCATTTTTTTTTTTTTTGTATGGGGTGATCCTAAATAATTGAGGTCATTTTTTCATATGTAATATCTCAAGCTCATTTCATCTTGCACGTATATACTTATTGTTTTATTTTATTTATTTACTTTTATTTTCTAATAATCTAATAAGTGTCTTTCTCATGGCTTTCTTTTTAGTTTATAACAGTACTGGATTCAGATTGCTTACTCAGACATTGGCATGGGTGCCGGGTTCATCCTCTCTATTGATGAAGAGTTGCAAACCTTGCGTGTGATATTGTCCCTTGTCTGTCTGAGTGATGAGATCGTGGAGAATGAACGTTCCGGGGTGAACAACTGATTTAATTATGAAAGGGCCTTAATAAATCTGCATAAACTTGGCTATCTTTTTATTTTCCTTGTTGGATTGATTAAGCAACTTGATGCGCACAAGATCGCCTTCCTTTAAATTCACTTTGAAGGGTTTTGCGGAGGTCGTACGAAGGTTTTTTTGCTAAATGGTACAGAAAAACTCGTCCCTAGTTGACGTCTGAAATCTCATCATCGGAATTGTAGGGAATTCTGCTCAAAGCATCAGCTACCAAGTTAAATTTATCCTCGTAGTATTCGATGTTAAACGCGTAGTCTTGGATAGCTAGGATCCAGCATGTTAATCTGGAGCCTATGAGCCTGCAAGTTTGCAGAAAGATAAGCACGCGGTGATCGGTCTTAATTGTGAACCGAGTACCGTAAATAAATAAGTGAAATTTCATCAACGCCCAGACTAGGAACAGTAATTCCTTCTCAGTAGTGAAGTAATTGATTTCGTGTCCCTTTAGGGTCCTTCTAGCGTATGAAATTGGTAAATTTCCTTCTTTTGGATCCAACTGATACAAGACCGCGCCGAGAGCAACATCACTGGCGTCTGTTTCGAGAAAGAAGGTTTCGTCAAATCGGGGTAATGTAGAAGGATGTGTTCACAGAATAACTCCTTCGTGCGTAGGAAAGACTTTTCTCTATCCGATGTCCATTTCCATATAACCCCTTTCTTCAAAAGTTCCAAAAGTGGAACGATTTCTTTGGCATGATCTTTCGAGAATTTAGAAGAAAAATTGATCAGCCCTAAGAAACCATGCAGGTCCTTAATTTGTCCTGGTCGAGGATATTCTTTTATCGCCCTGACTTTCTCTGGGTCCAGTTCGATTCCCTTGGGGGTCAAAATGTAACGTAGAAATTTTACTTCTTAGCAAAAAAAATTAGATTTCTCAAAGGTGATGGTGAGATTATGTTCTTCTGAGCTTTAGAAAAGCACATCTAAATGATGAAAGTGCTGATCTAATTCCTTAGATATGCATGCCAGATCATCGATGAAATTCATTACGAAATTACCAATGCCTCTTAAGACGGAATCCAGTCCACGCACTAGAGCAGCAGTACTAGTTTTTAATCCGAAGAGTGTGACGCAAAACTCGTAACATTTTCCCTCGAATAGAAAAGCAGTATATTTTCAGGATTCTGGTTGTGAAGGAATCTGCCAGAAACTCATTACCAGGTCTAGAGTCGACATAAATTTTGCGCCTGCGCAGCTTTAGAATATTGCATCCATTGGTTCGGAGCATTCGTAATCATCAATAAGTATGCTATTAAGTTTCCTAGCGTCTAAACAAAGACGAATATCAACGTTTTTCTTAGTGACTATGAATAGAGGATTGATGTATGCGCTGTTAGAACGCCGAATTTTACCTGTTTTTATTAAGTTTGCTATTTCGTTGCCTACACGTTTTCGAAGTGCCATGGGTACTAGATGAGTTCGAGAAATAAAAGGCTGATCATTCTTTATCTTTAATTCATGTTGATACACGTTATTTAAACCTGGTTCTTTGTTAAACAATTTAATATGTTTTAATATAACTTCTTTGAATTTTAGCTTTTCGCTCGCGTATTGATTGTTTCTATCTCTTCCATAATCGTTTTTTCCGATTTACTTTCAATTTCCGTAGGTTCAATAGTGATTATATTTAATTTTTCTCCCATAAAATTTTCTTCGTTTATCCAATTTTCACCCACTCCCTGAATACGAGAGATTTCATTAGTATAGTCAGGATCTACAATTACCGTAATATTTTTCGGCTCATCCTCAACTAAACAGATTTTTATAGTACCATTTGCATCTTTTAACGTTACTGTATTGTCCTCAAGGTCAATTTTTGATTTAAACCTCTTTAAAATATCTACGCCTAATATACAATCTTTGTTTAACTTTGGCACAAATATAAATACAAAGTGGCCTTTCCGTTCGCCTAGAGAAATATTCGCGTATAATTGTGTTTTAAGGCGCACAGGCCTTGAACCTGTGGCACCTATGATTGACATGCCTACAATTAGAAATTTTTAGCATTTTTTAAAATTATCTATATTCTCAAGGTAAAAAGACTCCGATACACAAGTTACCTCACTGCCCGTATCGATCAAGGCCTTAACAGACTTATTTTCTAAATTCATTTGTATGACCGGACATTTGTCTAATCTCTTAATAATTACTCCGTCTTCGTTCTCTAACAATTCTTCACGGAAATTCGTAGGAAATTCAACACTTGCGATTTCTTTTTTCGCAAAATTTTCATGAAGTGGCCTCGAGTTTGAAGCTATTACTTGGTCAGGTACGACATTGTTTTCAGACTCGAGGCTTAGGGGTTTCCCGCTCGGCTAGGATAAAAGGAGTTCTGAGAATAGCTAGTAGAAGGTTTAGGAAAGTTAGGTTGGAAATTGGCTTTTTCAACCTTTGCCATATAATTGCCTTGGTTTGGTGGTTGTACACTTTGATTAGGGGTGTTGCTTTTTGGGTTATTTTGAGCGAGGTTAGTTACATTCTGACTTTCCTGAAGAGATATGAGGGGTTGTATCCGGGTATTATTTGGCATGTGGCTATTTGAAAAGGTAGGTAATACCCTGGAATGATTATTGGTTTTGATAGTTATTTGGATTGTTACCATATTGTTGGCGCTCATTGCCGCGTTTCCGCCATCCCTGATTATAGTTTCCCGAACTATTATTTTGACCTAAATGTTGATGTTGACCACCATAATCAAATGAAGGCTGATGAGGCTCTCAATTGTACGGATATTGAGAGTTCTTAACATTTTCAAAGTTAATTGGTTGACTTAAGTCCAATATTTCAAGAAGTTCAACTAAACCCTCACAATTTCACAATTTCAGAATTTGAAGGTGGTGAAATTAGACCCCTTGCATTCGTTGTTATTTGGATAGCATAAGCCGCCCGAGAGACTTTACTCTGCGGATTATACCATCCAAATTCCAATTCCCTGCTGATTTGGTGTTGTGCATTCTCGTTCTAAAATTTGCCGGTGAATTTGGCTTTGAAGGAATCGATGTTATCCCTGTCTGTAGACATGAGATTCCACCAATTTTTGGTCATGCCTTCCAGGGAAGCCAAAATCACGTAACGCTGCTGCGTTTTACTAAGGTCAACAGCACTGACGTAAACTTTGAAATCCCTTAGGAACAGCATTGGCCTTTCCTTACCATCACCCGAGAATTTCGGAAAGAGAAGGTGTTTCAACCATGGCATCTTTCCACACGGGATCACCTTTCGTTCTAAAGTGCTCTCCAAATGAGAATGATTTTTCGCTAAGTCTCTTAGACGCCTTTCGTTCGACATTTCATTGACAATAAGGTCCCCATTTGTTAGGCGAATTTCCTGAGTTTCACGTTGTAAATGATCAACGCGTCTATCCACGTCTATAACATGATCCTCATTCAAGCGTGACAGAAATTCACATTGCTCAGATTGTTTTTGAATACTTCTGGCTAACTTTCTCCAAACTCTTTTTTCCACAACCTTTTGTAAAATATTTACACCCGGATGAAGCCTAGCTAACTTTCCTTTATTTTGTTTGACTATGGCAACAACGTGTGCCTGTTTTTTAATGACTTTATCAAGAAGTTTTTTACTGAATTTAATGCTCTGGATAAGTCATCCCAACCCTGTACATCTAAACCATCCTCTATATGGGATTCTGTATCTTCGCATGTATTATGATGAGAGTTTATACCAAAATTTGATTCAATTTCAAACGGCAATATTGCGTTCAAACTTTGTTGAGATCCTCTTTTGCTACCTTCAGTTAATAATATATTAGGTGGATCCTGGGCGTTAAATTCTCGAACGCTTATATTAAAATGGGGGGGGGGGGATTATTATTATTCACTTCCATATTGTTTGCAGATTGTAACAACTCAGATTCGTTATTAATTACTGTTTGAGGGGGATCAATTTCTTTGTCCGGCATTTTGATAGTTTAAGGAAATAAAGGAAATAAACAGATACATGATTTCTAATAGGGCAAACACGTATACATGCCTGGTTGTTAGGATTCAGATTACGTATGCAATAAGATGCTTGAGTTTCTAATTTCAAGGTGAAAAGACGCTACCATCACACTTTAATTACTTCTAACGACACGCCTGTTACGTATTGAAAACGTTGAAATTTGAAAATTCATCTTTAACCTTCAAGTCCCTGTTCGGGCGCCATTGTTACGTTTCGCGCTTTATTGTTATTATAGTTAATACTATTTTCTCAAATATTGTAATGATATTTTTTTGAGACTCTAACTTCGCGAAATGTTTGAAGTTTTATTTGGGTTTCCCGAAGGCGGAATTCTCAAACCCCTCCGTTTTCAATATGCTCAAGTTTCAAAATAAAAAAACCTAGTTTTCACAAAGTCAAGATATATGGAGGTATGCTGAAGTTGTTGTCAATTGAAATAATTTCGTTCCTATAACAAAGGAAAACGAAAAATTAACAACCTAGTTCAAACAATTAGGTTTTGTGTCCGTGCCTTGTTGAGTAATTTGAAAGTAGTAACTTTGCAGTATATTCATTTTTAAAATAAATCCAAAATCTTTATGATTTTTTTGACAAAGCTCAGTCTTAAATTCATTGCTAGGCCAGAAAAATCGGCGCTCCAAACCTTTGATTGGCTTTGAACTGAAATTCATGAGATTCTATGGTTATCATATAGATTATAAAAAAAATACTTTCAAGGAGTGGTTGAGCACCTTGGCTTTTTTTTATATTGATCTTCAAGAGTTAAAATTTAAAACTTCAATTTTATTAAGTGAGTAAAAGCATATTTGTTGTACTTTCATCCATTAACTCTTAAGAGCCACAATGCGCGCGAACGAACATTGCAGAAAGAAAGAAAATAATAGATTCCAGTAGCTCTGAAATCTTTAATAAAGAATTCTTGAATGAGCCAGGCAACCAGGCAAGTGTTACGTTCATTCACGCCATCTTACGAGCCACAATGCGCGCGAACGAACATTGCAGAAAGAAAGGATGATGTAAATTAAGGTAGCTTGGAAATGCTTTGTATCCCAATCTTAGGCAAGCCAAGTGACGGGTGAACCAATCAAAGGGAAAGCTTCTAATTTGATTATAAAGCACCTAGCTACTATCGTTTTTTAATTTCAAAAATAAAATAATATTAAAAATAAAACACTGAACACTAAAGGGTAGAATTCATCGCGTGTGATTTATACCTCATTGTCTACTCTAAGAACACTCTCCTCTGGAGCGTCAACCAAAAGACGACCTTGTCCTAACGAGCGTCGAGACCGAAGTGAGGAACGATGTGGGACCCGTCTGCCAGTAAACTAGCTCTCAGTGCTGGTTGAGCGTGCCATGCTGCTATTGGTTGGAAGTCCCCACTCTGCTCGACGGAGAGGGGTCCTTCTATCGCTTGCTTTGTGCAGCGTTCGCAGCGAGGAAAATGACATTCTAACGGGTGGTATTACCCGTACATTACTAGAAGTTAAGTATATTTAAAAACGGTAGGCATATTCAACTTGTACATGCAGTAGATCAAGCCTTCACGTTGCAATTACGTTACAAACAAATTATTTGTTTTAATGAACTTCCTATAAAGTGTGTAGGTAAAATTATTAAAATAATGCCTAAGTTACCGAATGAAACATTTTTTGCATACATATATAAGTTTTTAGTGACAGTCAAGTATTAAAAATACATATGCTTTCACCGCAACAACAATTTGATAACAATTTTTTAATAGAAAGTGGACAATTATATATATAACCATACATAAATTTCATATGCCTCTTAGCATTTTTTATGTTATTTCAAGTTCAAGAAATGAATCTTGTTGAAAAGGATTTATAAAATGCAGAAAAATATGCTAATGTTAATTATAACTCATTTTGGAAAAGAACTCGAAGTGATCTTTTGAAAAAAATATTTTCGATTTTCTTCATTTGACAATAACTATTTAAAGTTTCATGTTTTTCTTTTTCTCCTTAGGTAAAATTTGCCATTCTTATTCAATTCTGATGCTGTAGCGCTTATTTTATTCTTTGAAATATTCTCCCCAAATCTCATTGGTACATTTTTATTTGAAAAATTTCATTAAAGAAAACCTATTGCTTAGAAAAATAACGATTTTATAATTCCTGAATAAAAGTTCGTCTATAAAAACGTGCTTAAGAGATTTGAAGAGAACATTTTAAGGAATAAAATAAGCCCTACAGCATTATGATTAAATAATAGTTGCAACTTTTACATGAAGTGAGAAAGGAAAACATAAAACCCCAAAAACAATTGATAAATAAACAATGAAAATTCCGAAATATTTATTTCAAAAGTTCACCTCGAGTTCTTTTCTAAAACTTGTTATAATTAACAATAAAATATTTTCCTCCATTTTATGAATCATTTTTAACAACGTTTTTTTGTTAGATTGAAATAACTTTAGTTTATGTTTAATTTAAAAAGAAGAAAAATGAAAATTTCCTTCTTTTCCTAAATCTCAAGCTAAATGTCATGTAAATAGTTATCACGAAAAGCAAATTTTTTAATGAATTCATTAAAATGAATTGAATTAGTTTACAATGTATATTTTTGGTTCATTTTTTTACACTTGAAAAATTGAAAATCAGGGTTTTTAAAGCAATTTCAAGCTAGAAATATTACGAATTAAACGATTAAATTTTTTTTCAATAAACTGAACAGTTCTTAAATCAGAATTTAAAATATTTTTACTTTAAATAGTTTAAAAATCCTTAAAAAGCTTGAAATTTATATTTCAAAATCTCGAAACATCTACACGTTGTTTTACATTTTTTCAAATTATGAATTAATTTTCAAATTTTTTCAGACCATCTAAACATCTTTCAAAATGATTTATATTCTTCCTAGAATTTCATTTAAATCCTGCAAAATAAAAAATATTTCTTGAAAATCTTCCAGATTCATTTTTGACAATTTTAGAAATCTTTTCAAATCTTTTTAAATATTCTCTTGAAATTAATTTTTCAAAATAAAAACTCATTTTTAATTTTCCTAGGAATCTTAAGAAAATGTTTCTTATTATTTTGAAGCCTTTCACAATTCCTAAAAATCTTTTTAATTTTTTGTTCGAAACCTGCACAAATCTATATTTTGTTTTAAATTAGGCACTTTAGTACGTAGACACTTTGTTTAAATTATTTAAAATCATTTGAAATTTTTATTTGAATCTGAATTCCAATTACTTGAATTTCTTCTAGGAATAATAATAGGTGTCCAATATTCATTATACATCAAAATTCAACAATTTTATTTGTAAATTAAGTTTTTTGAAATAAAACAGTTAAAATTGTAACGTTCAATGTTGAGTTTTTTTTGTTTAATTTTGAATATTTGATTTACAATTACTGATTTTGAATGAAGCGTTAAAAACGTATAAATATTAGGCAATTGTTATTTTTACTAACTGAAATTTTTCAAATTTTAGACTAAAACAATTTTTTTAAAAATAAAAGTCTTTAGGTATGGATATATTGTTTGGAAGTTATTTTACAATTTTAAATAGTTCATAGAGTTTCAATCATGCGTTTACATTTGTTTAACTTTTGAGACTTTCAAATTTAAACAATTTAATATTTAACGTTGAAATCTGGAAATTCTTAAATTTTGAACTGATTTCGAATCGTCTTGTAAAATTAATTATTATTCACCTGATAATCCTTAACGTAAAGTTCGATGTTAAAAATCATTATAATTTATATCCACAGTTGATCAACTAAAAATATTTGTTATCAAAAATTCATGATTTCAAATGCTTCTAATTTTTAAATTTTTCGGTATTTAAATTAATAAATTTTTCAACAAAATAATTGAATCCTCAGCCAGAACAGATTCATTTTAAACTAATTTTAATTCTTAAGAAAAAAAGATGAAATTTCTATCAAAAGTGATGAATTTTTAAATAAAAATGACGAATTTTCAACAAGAGTTGAAATTTCAACCAAGCAAGATTTTTCATTCAATAAAGAAAACATTTTTTATCTAAAATATGGAATTTCCAAGTCAAAACGCCGAGCTTTCTAAAAAAAGAGTTTAATTTTTAACTAAGAAGATCAAGTTTCCACGGAAAAAAGCCGATTATTGGCGAATTAGATCAATTTTCAACCGATTAGTTAAATTTTAAAAGTAGAAAAATTCAAAATTTAACCAAAATTGGAATAGTTGAATTTTCATTTTTAAAAAAATTTCAATTTAAAAACAAATTTTTTACAAAACAGTTGAATTTTCAACCGACGAATATGAAATTTTCAACATAAAAGTTTATTTTCAACCCTACAGTTGAATTTTGAACAAAGTCGTTTAATTTTTTAACCCATGCGATGCATTTTTAACTAAAATTATCAATCCTTAACAAAAAAATGAATTAAAAAAAAACAGTTCAAATTTCCGACTATAGTTAATATTTTAATTTAAGGTAAAAAACAAATTAATTTAAAAAACAAGACAAATTTCCAACAAAAGACTTGAATTCTCAATTAAAAGATTTATTTTTAATACAACAGTTAAATTGTTAAACAAAAAAATTGATTTTCTACCAAAAATTAAGATTTTTAAACAAAATGCATAAATTGTCAACAAGATAGTTACATTTTCAACCAAGAGGATTAACTTTCTACAAGAAAAGACAAATTTTTAACTAAATACATGAATTTTCTACTAAAAATGAGACATTTTTAATCAAAAATGAAATAATTAAACTTTTATTTTGAAAAATTAATTTTAAACCAAAAATGAAATGAATTTTCAATAAAATGGTTGAATTTCCAACCAAAGAAATAAGGTTGTAACTAAAATGATGAATCTTCAACAATTAATTATTTTCAACAAAATAGTTTAACTTTTGACCAAATAGTTGAATTTTCCACCATATTGTTAAACTTTAGAACCAAACATACGAATTTTCAAACGAAAAAGACAAAAAAATTCGAAATATTTAATACAAATTAAATTTGTAGTTTAATTTAAAAAAATAATTTGAAACAGAAAAGTTCAACAAAATAATTCAATTTATGATGAACCAAAAATTTTTAATAAAAAAGAATGCAATAAAATTATTGAATTGTCAGTCCAAAAAGACTAGTTTTGAAAAAATTCAACATTTGAGCAAAAGCATGATTTTTTCACGAAATTGTTGAATTTTCAACAAAATATCTCATATAAGAAATGGTTCTGACCATGTTATTATTGGTTTTAACAATTTTCTCATAGAAAAGAGATAAAAAGTCGCGGTTTTTTCTAATTTTCTAATCAATTTCAAAATTTTTAGTTAAAGCGAGAAAAGGATTAATTACATTCAACAAAAATGATTGTCGAAACAATTTGTTATTATTTATAATAATATTCTCTTAGAATAATGGTATAAAGTTGCGGTTTTTTCTGAAAGTTTTCACTTTCTGTCAACTTTTCACTTAAAATGAGAAAATAATTATTCAAACTCAACGAACATAATTTTTTAAACAATTCGTTATCTATTTTTAATAATATTATCATTGAATAATGCTACAAAGTTACGTTTTTTCTGAAATAATCCTCTTTTTGTCCACTTTTCACTCAGAGCGAGGTAGATAGTTAATTAAATTGAACAAACATAATTGTTTAAACAACTCATTATAGTTTATGATTATCTTTTTCTATATTAATGTTAGATAGTTGCAGTGTTTTTCTGAAATTTTCCACTTTTTGTCGATTTCAGAAAAATCCGTAACCTTGCAGGATTATTCTCAGAGTAGATAGATATAAACCATAATAAATTGTTTAAATAATTATGCTTGTCCACTTGCATTAATTATTATTTCACGTAAGAAGTGAAAAACAAATTAAAAATTTCATAAAAGCCACACATAGCTAGCATTACTATAAGCGAAGATAGTTATGAACAATAATAATTCGTTTAAATAATTAATTTTGCCAAATTTTATTAATTATCACCACGCTCGAAGTGAAAAGTAGGCAAAAAGTTGAAAATCTTAGAGAAAACCGCACCTATTTAGCAATATTCAAAGGTAATATTATTATAAACAATAATGAATTGCTTTAAAAATAATGTTTGTAAACTTGCATTAATTATTACCTCACCCTACTTGAAAAGTGGGAAAGAAGTGGACAGTTTAAAAAAAAACTGCAACTTTCTAGCATTATTCTTATTCTTAGTATAAATAATAAGAAATTGTTTAAACAATTATTTCTGTCAAATTGGATTGTCTATTGCGTCGGTTTAATAGAAAAGTTGAGAATAGGTAGAAGAATTTGAAAAAGACACCCCCGACTTCCTAACTCTATTCTAAGAGAAAATTGCTGAAAATAATAATTGATTGTTTAAACAATATACATAAACATCTAATTTTCATACAAAAGTCATATTTAATGTATTAGAAATAATTTGTTTTAAAAAAAACCGCAATAAAATTATAATTAGCACCAAAAACTCGAAAACCCCAATTTCTCACTCATGGAGGTTTAGTGAGACCCCATAAACCAGACTTATGGGGCTGAAAAAAAAGTCGTGATTTATTTGTATGCTATAGCAAATTTTACAGAGAAACATTGAGATTCAACTTGATTCACCTCACATTGATGATTCTGAATAAAATTTACAGAAACGTATTTTTGCTTTATGTTAAAAAAAAATTATTTTTTTTCTGAATTAAAAAAAATAGGGGGGCAATATGCATGAAAATTTGGAAATCTTTTAATATCCCTTGAAATCTTTGAAATCTCTTGAAAATTTCTCGGAATTTTGAAAATACCATAAAATCTCTGTAATTCTTTAAAATCCTTTAATTTATTGAAATCTATTGAAAAATCCTTGGAGTCTTTCAAGATACCCTTAATTATTTTAAATTCTTCGAAATTCTTTTATGCTCTTTAAGTTTTCTCAGAATCTTTAAAAATACCATAAAATCTTTGAAATCGTTCAGAATCCCTTTAATTTAAAATCTATTGTAAAATCTTGTAGTTTTCAAATATCCTTAAATATTTCAAATACATGGCTTAAAATCTTCGAAATCTCTTTAATATTCCTTGAAATCTTTAAAAATATCATAAAATCTTTGAAGTCCACCAAAATCCTTTTAATTTGAAATCGATTAAAAATCTTGTAGTTTTAAAATCCCCTTACATATTTTAAATACTTGTAAATCTTTTGATATCCCTTTAAATATTCGAAATCTCTTTCAAGATTTTTTGGAATCTTTGAAAATACGATAAAATCTTTGAAATCCTCTAAAATCCCTCTAATTGATTGAAATCGGTTGACAAATCTTTGAGTTCTGAAATACCCTCAAATATTTCAAATTCTTTGAAATTTTCTATATTCCTCAAAATATTTTAAATATCTTAAAAATTTTCTGGAATCAATAAAAATACCACGAGACCTTCCTCATCCTTCAAAATGCTTCAATTGATTGAAATCTATTGAAAAATCTTTAATGTTTTTAAAATTAACCTCGAACATTTTAAACTTTTTAAAATTTTTTTATATCCATTGAAATCCCTTGTTTTCTTTATTAAATTTTATCCAATCTAATATTATTTATTCAGAATTATAACGTAAAATATGCATCATTATCTTGTAAAATCTTCGAAGTGAGTCAAGGCAGAAGTGACAAAAAGGTTCTATTAGAATGGTTTAAATCCACACTTTGGGTTCCTTCAGAAACTATTTGTTCTAATAGAAACCCCAGTTTCTTCTGTGCATAATTTTGAGGATAGAATAATACCACCGTGCATTTTAATTCACCAAATTCAATAAAAATCCAAAAGTTTTCAGTTAAATCTATCATAAATATTTAAAAAAATAGTTGTATTCTGAATGCACAAAAAAAAATTGTCTTTAGTGAAATTTGTTTTATAATATAAGAAAATAACTTTTTCTATATAAAAAAATACTTTAATGAGGACAAAATTCACGGTACATGTTGCTCGTATTAATATAACTCTAAAAAATAATCATGAATAAAATCAAAGGTGGCCTTTTTCAGAAAACTTACTTTTATTTATTCTTTTAATACAACTTTTCAAAAAATTCTACATTTTTTTCATAATTCTCCTGAATATAAAAGTTACCCTAAGTTGACGAATTTTTTTTTCTTTGAAATAGCGTATGAAATATGTTATAGATCCTATTATATAAATGTAAATGGTCAAAAATTCCATAAAAATATCGCAAGACAAAAGATTTCGAATTTGATTTTAATCTAATTTAAGATTCTTAAATTTCAATTTAGCTGACTTGGATTGGAAGTTACTTTTAACCCCCCCCCCCCCTTTTTTTAACATTATGATTTTGAATGAGGTCAAAGTTGCATATGGTCCTGAAGGGAGCCGATGTCATTTTTTAGATGACAGTTGCTCCCAGTGGGACCCTGCGGTGGTTGTTAACCTTTAGTTTTTAATTCTATATAACTTTTATTCAAATTTTCATCCAAGAGAATTATTATATACTTCACCGTTTTTATTTTCTTTATAAAGATTTAAATTTTATATTATATAATTTTACTTTAAACGATCTAATATCACAATCGGCTTTCTTATCTCCTAAAGAAATGTAATTTCATCTCTTTGTACCCTATCGTAGGTGCAAAATCATAGGCCACCATATTACATATATGGTTTTCGAGATAAGGAGGTTGGAGGTTGGGTGCAGAACTTTTTCAGCGAAATGTTATTGCATCAAAAAAATAATAAAATAAAATGTCTAAATAACCGATTTGAAAGGAGAGAGAAGCTTTACGATGGGCTGAACGATTTCTTAAAAATAGATGTCCCTTTTATAGTTTTTAATATTTTTGAATTTTTAATTTGAATGTATAAAAACATGTATTCTCAGATTTTCATGGAATGCATATTAATAAAAAGCTTAGGATTTCTAGTTTATAAACCCAAGTGGACATAATGCACATTTCAGAGGATTCTGAAATATTAATTGAAATAATTATTTAATGGAAAAACTCGAGCGATCTGAATTTAGAATCTAATCCCCTCTTGAACTAACTTAGGAGTTCCTCATTTGTTTTTTATTTAATTCTGTGAGTTTCTTAATTCAGATTCCTTGAGTTTTGCAATAAAATATTTATTTAAATAATACTTTAGAATCCCCTAAAATGTCTATTATGTTCACTCAGGGTTATAAACCAGAAATTCTAATATTTCTTTTCATAACTCAGATATTTAATTTAATAAACTATAAAAAGGACATCTATTTTTAGGAAATAGTTACCACCATAGTAAAGCATGTCAAATTTCCTTTCGAATCGGTTAGTAACAAACTTTATCAAATTTTTTCATTGCCGCAATAATATTTCACTTAAATATGGTCTACACACGTAAGTGAACATGCAATATGTTGGCTTATGGTTTTGAACCTACGTTAGTAGTCTAACAGCCAGCGACACTGGACCTTGCGTCATCGCATATATTGATAAAAAAATTTAGAAATTATAGTTTGCATGCAGGGTAATAACGAGCCGCCATGCTGACCAAGCAAGTCCTGAACCCACGTACCTTAATTAATTATTGAAAAATTAATTTTCCCTCAAAATCAGCATGATCGCGGAATTAAAAAAAAACTAAATCACGTGATTGGCGGCATGGAGCACTCATTGGAAATATATGTGTGCCTGCCCTTTATTGGTGCTCAACTCCTGTTGACTGGGCGTAAAGAGGGTTAGTTTCATCATTGAACTTGCGTCATGACGGATATGATTTTTATTTAAATGTAGGTTTGAGGCTCCACAACACGAATAAATATATGTGCCTTAAAAATTCTTGAACCCGGTATCATGTTGATCGGGCCTTATCGCGCGCCGTCTTCTTTTCAAATTAGGTTTTCAGTTTTTTTATAAATAAACAAATATAACGAAAAAATGGCCATTTTTTCTATTTGACGTTCCCGGTGCTCGTCAATAACAAGAAAATTGTTGAAATCGCCTAAGTTTCATACACTTACATTACTTAAAGATGTTCCAATATTATATAATGAACAACAATTTTTTTTACGATCAAATTATTTTTTGAAAGAATGTTTTCTACGAGTTTCCATACTTTTAAGATTTTAGAAGTTGTATTGCAAGAAATTTGGATAAAGACGATATAATGATGAAAAATATCTTCTTGAGATTATTATTGTTAATATTATAAACAAATTTAATAAGCAAATGCATTAATCAGGCATTTTTCGATAGAAAAGTTCGTTTTTTTTTCGATTTCAGTCTTTTTAATCGGAAACTTTATGATAATTTTAGCAAAATTCATAATTGGCTGATAACATTTATATTTTTCTAAAAACAAATTTAATAAAAAAATGCATATTCGGGCATCTGTCGGATGGAAAAATTGTATTTTTTTTTCGATGACAGTCTTTTTAACTGGGAACTTATTGATAATTTCATTACCACTCATACTTGTTGATAAATTCTCTGATGTTTTAAATAAACTTAATAAACATATGCATTATTTGGGTATTTGTCGACGAAAAAGTTTTTTTTTCCGATCTCAGACATTTTAGTTTAAGTTTCTCAGAATTTTTCCATTGACAGATGCCCGAATAATGCATTTGTTTACTAAATTTGTTTTTATAAAAATATCAATTTTATCAACCAATTACGAATTTTACTGAAATTATCATGAAGTTCCTAATTAAAAAGACTGACATCGAAAAAAACTATTTTTTTCTGTCAAAAAATGCCTGATTAATGCATTTGTTTATTATATTTATTTATAATATTAACAATAATAATCTCAAGGAAAAATTTCTTCATCATTACATTGTTTTTATTCAAATTTCTTGCAATATAAATTTAAAAAAAGTAAAATTAAGGCAGATCATAGAAAAAATGCTTTCAAGAAATAATTTGTTTATAACATTTTTTTTGTTTATTATATAATATTGAATCATATTTAAATAATGTTATTCTATGAAACTCAGGCGATTTCAATAATTTTCCTCTTATTGACGAGCACCGGGAACGTCAAACAGAAAAAATGGCCATTTTTTTCGTCATATTTGTTTATTTATAAAAAATAGAAAGCCTAATTTGAAAATCAGGCTCGAAAACTCTCTTATGAATCTTTTCAGCTTTTTTCTCAAATTTTTTTTGCACAAATCGGTCAATATTTGTGGGCTTACGTTATATTGAACCAAAAAAGTCATTTTTTACCCACTGTGCGACGGCGCGCGATAAAACTCGGTCAAAATGATACTGGGTTCAAGAAATTTCAAGGCACATATACTTATTCGTGTTGTGCATTTAGTTCTTTTAATTCCACAATCATGCTAATTTTGAAGGAAAATGAATTTTTCAATAATTAATTAAGGTACGTGGGTTCTGGATTTGCTCGGTCAGCATGGCGGTTCGCTATTACTCTACATTCAAACTATCATTCAACATTTTTTTATCAATTTTCGCGATGACGCTAGGTCCAGTGTTGCTGGCTCTCGTACTATAGGGTCCTACAGTACTATAATAATTAACGGCAGTTTGAAGGAAATCGAATGATGTAATGTCACAACTGACTTTTTATATGACACAACACAAGACAACTTCGTCAAGAATCATACAACTGCAGTCGACACAGTGTAGCTTCCATGGAGAATAAGACGTAGGGAGACAGAACTAGTGCAAATAAACATAAGCATTTTATCACAGATATTTCTTTTCCCTGGAAAAAGCTCAACGTACGCAAATGTCTGCCACCGCGAAACCCCTCCAGCTTGCAGGAAACTGCACAAATTTCTTTTTTTCTTTCGACTTTGAGATGAAATTATGGATGCAATGTGGAAATTTGAGCGAATCTACTGATTTTTACAATTTTTGGTATACTATCCTATCAGCCTTAAGGGGAGGATACTGCCAATTTTTAATTTCTTGTTTTATTATGGATACCTACCAAGCATGTTGATGGTTCCTAAGGTATTCGTCTTGATCGTTTTTACAGGATTCAGCATATAATGTGGAGGACTAGCTGGACTAGCAAGATGATAAATTTCATCAACCTCTAAATATAAAGGTCTAATGATATCGTGATGAACTAGTTCAAAATTCTCGTGGCCTACCCAATGTTCGACATTCCTTTTTCTGCCCGTAAAAAAGTTGTCAACAACAATGACTTCGTGTCCGGCAATCATTAACCGATCTACTAAATGGGAACCTACGAATCCAGCACCTCCTGTTACTAAAATTCGTTTACGGTTCTTGTAATTTAAGAATTGAACTATAGGAAAGCTTTTAAGGACTTGATTTTCGATCTTTGTTTCAATATGCATCAGCTTGCCCTCCAGTTCACGAATTCTTTCTTTGGCCTCCTGTAGATCTCTGATATCCATTCTTTGATGGTCGATTGTAGATCCTGTCGCTGCCTCCGGCCTGGATTTAACGTCAGTTTGGACATTGCCGCTCTGATCGAAACGTTGAAGTGGATTGCTGAAGAAAAACTTTTCGTCCTCGGTGCTGACTATGGATTTGTATAAGCCCAGAACTGCAAACAATTTATTGCTAGTTAAACTGCGATTAGTCCATAAATCCAAATTTTTGGAATACGATGACTCATGCAGTGTACGAAGCGCTACCACTAGCGTTAGGTAGTTACTCATCACAAGTAACTAAGATATTGCAAAAGTTACATTAAAAGTAACTTTAATGTATGAATAGTCAGAAGTAGTGTGTATTAGGTGTGTATTTGATGTTACGGTGACGACCAGATTTTTGTGAATATCTATACTTCATATTAGTTTCTTTTTATCTACTGGTCTTATTTCAGCATTTGAAAAATATTGATTTTTTCACAACTATGAATAAATCATTATTTCGAAAATATTTATATAAGAGCAGTAGAGTAAAATAAACTAAAATCAAGTACAATTGAAGGGCTGGCGTTTATAAGGGGATAACCCTAAAAATTTTCCAAATGGATTTTTTTTTGTATTTTTGGAATCGTTTATAAATTCCTCACGTCGAGTCGTTTGAAATAATACGAAACTCTTTTTAGTTTTTGTATAAAAAAAAATCCTAAGGGGTACCTGGCTGTCAAAAAGGGCTATCCCCATACAGAGTCTCATAGAAAATCTATTTTCTACGCCTGTTTTCTGAGGCTTTCACGAAGGATACTTACTTCTCATAGTATCCAGCCAGTAAACACAAAGTATAAACAATGATTCAGTGAACGTATTTTTGACGGTAGATTCTACTTCAAGGCTGAATATTTTTTTATGGAAAAGTAAACACGTGTGACGTGCAGATAATGCTGTTTTTTTCGGATGATAAATAAACGGGTAAGGTACTGCAAGATGTACGTTACTTTGTAAAGCTTTTAAATTATTTTAGTGACACATTAAATCTCTAGGTCCAATATCGGTCAACGCAGAGGAAGTGAATACACGGCGATATTGTGTACGTGTTCTGTAGGATAGCGCGTTATGAACTCTAACTCCGCTTTAGGTTAGCCTCCCGAATACTTTGGGTGCTCCACAAAGGAATAGTAAGCAGTGTTATCACCCCATGCGTTTGTCGATCAGAGGTAGGAGAAACAACCTCCAAGAGATCGTCAGTGTTTACCAAGCTTGTAAAGGAAAAGTCGCATCCGCGTACATGCGCATTACTGTTGTCATGTCACGTGTTATCCCCACTGCAATGCCTGCAATTTGTAGTGGGGCTTCCGCCTTCTTATAGTGGGGATAACAAGTGGCACGACAACAGCATTGCACATGTACAGAGAAGCGACTTTTCCTTTACAAGCAGTGCGAACACTAACGATCTCTTGGAGGTTGCTGGTCCCACTCCCCGCTTACAGGGATACTATTTCTTACTATTTATTTCGTAAGGTGCTCGTAGTTTTCATATTTTTACATAGAAAAATTCCAAAAATTGATACAATGTATGTATATCAGATGCACCTCTACAACTTTCAATAGCCGCATTTTAAAAATTGAAAGTAATCGCAAAATGAGTAATATCTGTGTGAGTAGGGAGTGGGACGAACAACCTCCAAGTGATCGTTCGTGTTTGCCAAACGTGCTAAGGACCACGCTGTTCCACGCACATGCGAATTGCTGTTGTCGAGTCGCGTGTTATCCACACTCCACTGCCTGAAATATGCTTCAAAATATAACATACTGGAGTGGGACCCCTGCCTTTTTCGAACAGAGATAACACGTGACACGACAACAGCAATGCGCACATACACGGAACTGCACGTCCTTTAGCAAATTTGTCAAACACTCTTTGAGGCTGTTTCTTCCACCCATGAACCAAAAAATAAATGGCCTAGCCAGTCAAGCCTCCCTTTTCGTCGAAGGCACGCAACCGCACAGTGTAGGCATATTGTAACCATAGCGGCGCAGTTTAAACTTTAAGCCTTCTCTCTGTATGACAAAATATTATATAAAAATCAGTATATGGAGCATTATTTCTCAACTGCCACAATTTTAAAAGTAATGTCTCCCGATTGCCTTCAAATTTTTAGTTTGTTTGCCTGCACGATAGTAGTTCATCCACCAAGTTATAGACTTTTACTACCATTTCTCCCCGAACCGCAGAGGGTGAAACTATCATCTCCAGGACCAAAATGGGTATGTTCAAATGGCCATAACTTCCTTTCTACAAATTCGAATTTGATTTTCTATGAGTGATTACCTCAGAGTTTTTCACGCCCTTCCCGATACAAATATATGCGAGAGAAACCATCTTTCGCGCGGTCGGACAAGCCGGCCATTCCAGCTGGTGCACCGATCGGCGTTGATTCATTCAAATTCAATTCATTCAAAAATACTTTTTGATTGGTGTCGATTTGCAGAAGCTTTACGAAATTTACGTTCTCTGGTTCTAGATACATCAAGATTTTTTTATGTAGTTAAAAAAATTAGAGCACAAAAGTGTTTTTAAAGGAGTTTTTACTAATTGCGTGACGCTTTTTCACCTTTTTTTACTCTCCTCGACACCGTAACGCACTTTCCGAGGCTTTCCTGTATATTTTCATCATTACCGTAACATAAATTAGAACGCCGCGTCGCACTACTTAATGTTACGTAATTTGTTTTCGCTTTCTGATTAGAATCAATATTCCAGAATTTCAGACCTTAAACTATAACCAGTGGATGTTTATCTTTCACGAGTCATTAGTAAATATGTTAATCCATAAATCTTCTCTCGAAAATATAAGTATGAAATTCTTAAATATTGATTCAATTTAGGAAGCGTTAACAAATTGCGTAACATTAAATAGTGGGAAGGGAGAGGGGCGATTTCTGTTATGGTAATGGCGAGAAGAGTAAAAAAGGACGAAAAAAACGTTACTTAATTAATGAACGCTCTCTTAAAAAACACTTTTGTTCCTTAATTTGTTTATGACTACATGGAAATATTTCGATGCATCTAGAACCACTGATCGTGAATTTTGGAAAGTTTCTGCACCAATCAAATAGTTATTTGTGATACAAGTGCGCAAAATAGGTGATTGTGTGCGAGTGGGAATTTTGCAGCATAAGCCGGAGGCTCGAAGCATAAGCCGGCGGTTAGCGCACGAGCGAAGTGAGTGTGAAAACGTAGACGAGTGCTTCGAGCCGCAGGCGAATGATGCAATCACACAAGTTAACAATCACCTATGCGCACGTGTATCATAAGCTATTTTTTGCAACGCCTGTCCGAAAAAGTTGTTTTAGGAGGAGTTAACGAAAAATGCCAATCTTAAAAGAAAAGATTTTTAAATTTCGTAAAAAATATTTTTGAAAAAAATGTGAAAAAAAATTTATAAAAAAAAATTTGTTGAAAAAAATGTTAGAATAAAACAAATTTTTTGAAAAAAAACTTTCGGGAGAGAAAAAAATAAAAAAAAAATTGGTGAAAAAAATTGTTTGAAAAAAAATTTCTTGAAAAAAAAATTAGGTAAAAGAAATGTTATAGAAGGAAATTTTTTGGGGCTTATGCCCTTTTGCTATGCCAAATGTTGGCGTTTATGCCCTTTTGTACGACCGACGAAAACGGCTACGAAACCTTAAAAACAAAACTTCAATCATTAAAAGATTTATACAAGTTAAATCTAAATTTATTTCAAGAAGATACCAACAATAGTGTTTAAAGTTAACTATGCCAGTGTCTAAAGTACCTCATCTCGAAAGCGCGCATGCGCATCTTTTTCACCAATGCCTAAAGCCATCTTCAAACTACGCAAGCGCGAAAATTGTTTCGCACAAAGTCTGCTCAAATAAGGTCCTTTAGGCACCATTTAGAAGCATGAAAAGGTCAACTTTTGAGGTGGGTGTTGCAAAAAGTATGTTTGAATGAATCGGATTTGAATAAGACACTGTTAAATAAACATTTTACATCGTAATTTACTTGTGAAAATTAAAAAAAAATTGTTTTGATAGAATGGAAGGGCGTGAAACCCCTTCATAAATCACTCATAGCAAATTCAATTCGCATTTGTAGAAAGGAAGTTAGGGCCATTTGAAAATACCCGTTTTGCGCTGGTGATGAAAATCCCCCCCCCCCCCTGTAGTTCATGGATGGGTATTAGTAAAAGTTTGTAAATTAGTGGGTGAACCACAACTGTATAGGCAAAAAAACTATGCAAATTTGAAGGTAATCGGGAGACACAGTTTTCCAAAATGGGTCAGTTCAGAAATAATGCCCTGTATATAGAGAAATAATTTTAAAATATAAAAAAAAAATGCACAAATGGAGAAACTATGAAGGAATGCCTTATTTTAGACCACTGGTATTGAAATAAATTATATTAAGAACATAATAGATACGTGTAAATAACAGTGAATGAGAGCGATAGGAAAATACATAAAAAGTTGTGATATTTATGACCAATGCTATTAGTGCACACAATTCTAAAATCACAATTTTCTGGAGAAAAAGATTTGCAAAATTAGAAGAGGTTTGTAACGACTAAGATGGTCTGTTAAATTTGCATAAAAGTTTGCAAGGAATACGGATGACAGTTACTTCATTTTCATGCATATACATTGGAAGTGTTTTCCACTAAGGTACATTCAATTTCATGTACAGTACATATTAAAATCCATACACGATAATAATTATCAGACTACATAGAGATTGAAAAAAGGGCTACAACATATTGAATGTGAAAGATATACGTAGAAAGAAGATGGGCATAAATAAGGGATAGAAACAGATAGACTGTGGATTGGCCGAGTTGCATACGAGAAATTGAAAGAAAAGACGTAGAATTATTTTAACATAGATGTAGACAAATATTGACGTCAATGACTTGAAAATTAGGACTTAAAAAAATAGATAGATTACCTTCAATTTGAAAGATATATATCAAAAATTGTCGTGAATAAACAATATATAGGCTGCTGGAATAAAAAAGAGAGGATTCAGAAGAATAAATGGAGAATTTATATTCACAAAAACACAGAAACAGATAGGCGTGAATAGACGATGTATAAATGTTCTGGGTTTCTAAGTAATATAGATTAATACTCTAAATGGTAAGCAATGTTAAGCTGGAATATAAAAAATAAGATTCAGAAAGATAAGTGGACGATTTTATATTTTACATAGTTTATAGGCGGGCGGGAAGCCCTGATAAGGGCCCTCTGGCGCTCAAGCTATAAAGCCTATTGTGCCACACCCTTAACTATTCGCTCTCAGTAGTTGATTGCAGACCTCCTGGTGAAGCCCAGGATGTGAAACACTGATGACATTATAACTTCCTCGGGCTTCATGAACTGGGCCCTGATGCTTTGTTGCTTGAGCCTAGTTAATGCTGGGCACTAGCATAATACATGACGGGATGTTTTATCATGACTGCCGCCTTTTTTTCACTCTGTTGTGGTTTTGAACCCCATTTTGTGCATATAATAGTTTAAGTGGTTGCACCCTTTGGAGCTTCTGAACCACTGTCCTTAGGTCTTTCTTAGGTAATACCAGGATTTCGCTGGATCTGCCCATCCTGTACGTATAACACAGGACAGCTTTCGCCTGTCGGCAACCGTGACATTGTTCCCAGTATTTCCGGTGTTTTGTCCAGATCGAGCTTTGAATAGCCATACTGATGCAGCAAGATGCTAATCCCAGTACCGGCTTCGGTACTGGGACGCTTCTTGCCAGGAGGTTCCCTTTTTTGTTGCCCATGATTCCTATGTGACCAGGAAACTATATGAGGGTCAAGTTATTCTTTTTTGCAAGTTGGTTAATTGCCTTTTTGCCTTCCCAAACCAGCTCTGATGTTATGTCTGGTTTCTAAACTGCAGTTGATATTCCTTGGCTGTCCAAGCAGATTGTAATCTTCTTACCAGCAGCGTTTTACTCTATTAGCGTCTCAGTGCAACAAAGGACGGCCAGGATCTCCGCCTGAAAGACGGTGGCATGTCGCCCAAGTGGGATCCCTATCACCTCCATCCTGTGCTGTCATAGATTGCCCTCTCTTTGGAGATTATGTATACCAGATTTCCCCTTGAAGGACCGGGTTACCATTTGCTTTCCACATGTCCCTGCTCGGGATGCAGACACGGAAAGTCTAGGTAAAGTTGAAGCATTCTGTTGTTCTGTCTTGAATTATTTCTAGAATTGGCAGTGTGCTTATCGGCCGGAAATCTTTAGCACCAATGTAGCCCTCCTTTTCAGGTTTTGGGAATGAAGGCTACTCCGACGTCCTTCCATGTAGATGGCACGTGCTTAACACAAAGCTTGCCCTAAATAATTTTGTCAGGGGGGGGGTTCATGCCTTTTTGTAAGAAGATTAGGTAGACCCCCCCCCCCAGTGATTTGAAGGGGTAGAAGGACCCATTAGCCCATTCCACCTTCTTGGTACTAACGACCTTAGCGGCGAAATTCCAGCCTTACTCCTCTCGGTCGGTTTGAGTTCGCTGAAACCCTGGGAAGTGGACTTCCATCAGGTGAATCAGTGTTTCTTCTTCTTCTTCGGCAAACTCGATATCATCAAACCTTATGATCCTCACTGTATCCGGAACGTTCTTAGATATCTCGCAGAAGCTCTTCCAATCTTCCGGTTCGTAGATTCTTATGTTTTATTGTATTCATACTGAGGCGTCTTGTAGATGTCCCAGTCTGAAGGCAATTTAGTTCAGTTTGCCCTGTTATGCAACGGTCTAGTCTTTTTACGAAGTTTCTCAGGTAGGTGTTCCACCATTCTGCTCCATCCTTGAATTTACTTGTACTTGTAGGGCAATTGTTCTCATATGATGTACAAAATGAGTCCCAAAGTGTATTCCTGGGGGTTTTGTTTGTTTGTAATGTAGGCGAGGGAACCCGTGAGGTCCCACCCCTGGCGCTCAAGCTATAAAGCCTATTGTGCCACACCCGTGTTTTATCTCAAGGCAGTATTTCGAATCCGGCCATCTTCGCCGAGTGTGTTTGGATCTCGGTGGGTTTCGTTGTTACCAACGTTCTGAAATTATACCTCTCAGGTGCCAGGCATACTTATCGCACAGTAAATGACGTCCTACTTTGTTGATTAGGCACAGATTCGAAGCACTGCCCTTGTTGTGTTATGTAAGTTTATGTGTGTGTGTTCATTACTCGAAAATTAGCCAGCGACCGACGAGCAAAAGTCCCCCGTAGGTGCCTCAAGCACAGTAGCCCCCCGTAGGAGTCTCAAGTGCAGGAGTCCCCCGTAGGAACCTCAAGCGCAAACAGATCGCTGCCTGATTTTCGAGTCTTCTTAAAATCGACTACGACCCCCCTCCCCCCCGGCTAGTCCTCTCGACATGGGGCCTACTTCTTGGTGCACAACCAGCCTCTTCTAAGGGGACCTACAGCTTAGCGTTGGTTCCGAACCCACCGGAGCCCCCGTTGAAGTACATAGAGAAATTTCCATTGGTACCGGCTCAGGGATCGAACCCCAGTCCTCCTGCGCAGAAGTCTGATGCGCTATCGTCTGAGCCACCGAGGCTCTTTTCAAATTTTTTGAGAATAAAAGAAATAATTCATTTGCCTATGCTGCAAAGGAATCGAAAATATATTAATTTTTCGCAAAGTTAGGAATCTTTTAACGCTTTTTAAGAACTAACGTTCCTAGTGGGTCTTAAAAAGTTAAATGAAAAGTGTTAAATTTTTATAAATGATATGATACATTCTTGATGGTGAATTAAAAAAAAACGAAAAACCAGTGTTCATGAAATTTTTATCAATTAATTTACCAAATTTCAAAATAAAATCACACAAGCCAAAGTACTATAATTATTAAAAATTTGTGTTCAGTCAGTTTAGAGCAATTCCATATCAAATCATCTACAGAATTTTAGATATTGTCAGTAATTTTTATGAAAATTCTAGTATTCGCTTTTTATGTTGTTGAAAGACAAACCCTAAATTAAATTTTTTTTAAATCAAAAAACTTAGGAGATATGCAAAATTGAAAATTTTGGGCCTTTTTTTCTTAAACTTTCATAACTTTGGTGATTTGAATGATATTAAGGTCTATTTCTTTTAATTATTTGTAATAAGACGCAGTTTTGAAAAAATATTTGTGAAACAAAAAATTTCGAAAACTTCTTAAATTTGTTCAAAAACTAATATTTAAACTCAATTTCTGAAAAAACTATTATTTTTATTTTGTCTATTTTCCTATCTAGATAGCTTACAATGTTCTCTACAAGCTCTGTGAATATCAAAATGGGATCTCCCTTGGTTTTCGAGAAATATGTATTTAAATACATACGCCAAAACGATGCACACGATGTGAATATCCACTTAAACAATATACAAACAATAGAAGAATATTATAATCGTATGCACGAACTTCAGAGTTCAGACTCTCGGACGTTGGGCACACCATGCCACGGTGTATGTTATTAATTATTTCTCGAAAACTAAGGGAGATCTTATTTTGATATTTACAGGGAATTTTTAAACTATTTATAAAAAAAGTGTAAAATATGACAAGGGACGTCTGGCAACGTTATAAGTGACAAGCACTTTCACCGTCCGAGATTTTGAACAGCGCTACCTATCTTTCGGACGTGAAATTACCCCTGATCAGCACTCCATGTAATATATGCTCTAAGCTCCAAACGGAAAAAGTCAGGGGTGTATGAACCGATTCCGGTGGATTTTACTGCCTGGCAAAAAATAGTTTGAAAATAGTTTTTCTAATACAGAGACAAGGGTAAACTAAATATTTGATGGAAACGAGGAAGCAAGTTTGCTGTTACACGTTAAAATAAATGTGTTTTCTGCCTACGTACTTAAAACGTTTGCGGGCCGTTGGGCATCTCGTTTAAAAGGAGACCTTTCTCTTGGATAATCGGTCCAGATACTCTGTCGCTCGCTTGGTTAAACCATTCAAAGACAGCAGTATCCAAAAACACATTATTACTTTCACCAACACACCACACGTCAACACTTCAAGTGGGAAATACGCAGGGTATATTCTAAACCGAATTTGCAACTAACTATGACTTATGTCATAGTATTTAAAGCCTCTATAATAAAAATAAATAATTTTTTTTTCACCACAATTATCACAATTATTTTGTCTCGGAGATCGGAGTATGCTAAATCATTTCAAAATTTACTTTTTACAACCTGTACCACTTCTCGTTAAATTTTTTTGTGTGGAAAATTATTATTTTTTTTTTGTTAAAAATGCAACTATTCCATTGTTGTATAAAATTTATTCCCCAATTTGAAAATTCATTTCATTAGTTGTAAATTTAACTATTTTTTTAACCTCTTTTTTTGTTCAAAATAGTTTTTTTTTAACTGAAAATTAAACTATTCCATTTTGGGTAAAAATTTATCTTTTTTAGTTGAAAATTATTTCTTCTTGTTGAAAAAAAAAATAAGTTTTTCTTTTTTTGTTTAAAATTAATTTTTTTAAACTAAAAATGTAACATTACCATTTTTGGTTACATTTTTTTTGTGGAAAAATATTTTTTTTGTGTTGAAAATTTAAATATTTTGTTGAAATTTCGTTTTTTTTTTAAATTGAAAATTTAACTATTCCATTTTTGGTCAGAAATGTATCTGTTAATTAAAATATTTATTTTGTTTTTGAAAATTAAACTATGTTGATGAAAATTCAATTTTTTTTATCAACAAATTTTAATATTCCGTTTTTGGTTGAAAATTTATTTGTTCAGTTGAAAATTGTTGTTTTTTTGTTTTGTTTGAAAACTATTTTTTTTTGTGTGTTGAAAATGTAGTTATTCGGTTAAAAATTTTAATATTTTGTTCCAACTTTTTTTTTTCAAAATTAAATTTTTTAAATTAAAATTTAACTATTCCATTGTTGTTTAAAAATGTATCTCCTAATTGGAAAATTCATTTCATTCGTTGAAAATTAAACTGTGTTGTTGAAAATTTAATTTTTTTTCTAAAAATTTAATTATTTCATTTATGTTTTGAACATTTTTTGTAGTTGAAAATTGTTTTATTTTCTAATTTTTTAATAGAAAATTTACCTTTTTTTATTAATACATCAAATATTTGACTTTTTTTCATTTATTAAATTTAAATTTTCGCAGAAAACTTCTGCGCAGCCATTAGAGCATTTACGGCTGCGCAGTAGAGTTCTGCGACACTTACTGTTGCGCAGTAGTTTTCTACAGCAATTACGGCTGCGCAGAAAAGTTGTGTTCGTATTTTTGGCTCGAAAATTAAACAATTTACTAGAAAATTTACTTATTTGGTTGAAAATTTATGTATTTTGTTGAAAATTTGTCTTTGTTGGTTAAATCCAACTGTTTTTAAAACTTTTTTCTTGAAAAATCATATTTTCGGGTTAAAAGTTCAACTGTTTTTAAAAGAAAAATTGTCATTTGACTTGAAAATTTCACAATTTGGTATAAAATTCAACTATTTGGTACAAAATTAAACAGTTTTGTAAAAAAATCGTTTTCGTTTTAAATCATTATTTTTAGTTCAAAATTTATCTTTTTTGCTTAAAAATTCAACTATGTAGTTCAAAATTTGAGAAACGAAAAAAATATAGACTAAAAATTAATCAAATAAAATTTGGACTAACATCACATCCATTGTTCAAAATATTTAGTTGAAATTATACTTAATTTGTTGAAAATTCGTATTTTTTGGTAGAAAATTCAACTATTTGGTTAAAAATTTATATATTTTTTGGATATTTTTGGTAAAAATTGATCTATTTGGTAAAAAATATATGTATTTGGTTTACAATTCGTATTTTTGGGTAGAAAATCAAATTTTTTGATGAAAATGCAATGTTGGGTTAAAAATGGATCTGTTTTAGTTGAGGATTCAAGTATTTTGTTGAAAATTATTCTTTTTTGGTTATATTCAACTGTTTTTTTATTTAAAATTGAAATTTGTTGTGTTTTAAATATAAACTATTTTTTTTTTTTAAATTAGTATTTGCAGATTGAAAACTAATGTTTTAGGTTGAAGATTCATCATTTTAGTTCAAAATTCATTTCTTCGTTTGAAAACTTTACTATTTTTGTTGAAAATTCTAATTTTTTGTTTTAAAATTGATGGTTTTAACTGAAAATTTAACTATTTTAGTTTTTGTTGAAAATTTGTATTTTTTTAGTAGAAAATTAATCCTCTTGGTTAAAAATTTAACTATTTGGCAGAAAATATATGTATTTTGTTAACAATTAGTATTTTTTGGTAGAAAATTATTCTTTTTTGGTTAAAAATGTAACTGCATGGTTAAAAATTAATCTCTTTTAGTTGAAAATTCAAATAGTTTGTTGAAAATTCGTCTTTTTTGGTTGCATTCAACTGCTTTTAATTCGAAATTAAACTCTTTTTTGGTTTAAATATAAACTATAACATTTTTTAGTGAAAATTCAACTGTTTTGTAGAGAATTCGTCTGTTTAGCTTGAAAATTCAACAATTTGGTAGAAAATTCAACTGTTTCATCTATCTGGTTGCAAATTCAGCTGTTTTGTTAAAAGCTCATATTTTTCGCTTGAAAATTCATCACTTTGGACGGCCCCTAATCAGCCATTGAGACAATTTGTAGCCAATTAATGAACAAGTTAAAAAAATATTTTGAAGAAAAAATAAAGAAATAGTGACATTAGCAGATAATTGTGAGAAAATAGTGTCTTTAGTTTAATTTTTTTCGAAATAGTAATAAAATAGTGTCATCGTTTAAAAAAAATTTTAATATTGTAAATAGTGTGGTGAGTTTGAGGCCTGGAGACCTGAAAGTGCAATACAAATAATTAAAAGTAATAATATATTGTAATAATAAAAAGTGCTCACCGAAAATAAACATCGCAACAGGATTTGAGTATAGAATAAAATATTAAGGCCACGTTAGGTTTAGTAACCTTAGTAACATGTTCATAAATATGAGTAAGTATTCCTATTCCCTCGCCAAGTGAAGTTTTTTCCAACCCATTGCACTGACAAAGTTCAGCAACTTCAATTATTAAAAATCCTAAGGGTCGCACCGCATTCAGCAACATTAAAAGGCCCATTTTTCCGTCCTCATTCACAGGAATCTGCAGAATCGCCGTTTGGTAGTATAGCAGAAATTCTTTCAAACTGTCGCACATTGCCTATAAATTACAAAAAATAATAATAAATTATACCGAAATAATATATAAATTATAAATTACTAATGTATCTAAAAGACACACTGCAGGCCTCGAAATTACTCCAGACATCAAAAATAGTATCCAAATAGTGTCATACAATTTTTCAAGTATTAAAATTATGTGTATGTGTATTAATAATGAACTTCAATGTTTATTTAAAATGTTATTCTTTAGTCTAAATCAAATCAGATCTGAATCAACAACTTTCTCACTGGAAGTTACCCGTTGCTCAAAATTCGTTCGATAAACGAAGCGCTTGAAGGTTGAAATTCATGATTTTTGCAAAGCCTCAAAAAAAAATTAACAACTTTTTTGTTTATTAAAATATTTACGTTTTTCTTCCTTAACTAGTTTCAGAAGACTTAAAAATGTAATTTAGTATTAATAAAATTGATAAATTCTGATAAATTCACAAATATTTGCTAAAGGAAAAAAGATGCGCTTCGAAATTCTCTACAAGTATCAGTCCTTAAAATTAAAATTCGAATGATTTTTAAAATTGACTTTCTTGACAATATTTCTCAGTCTGAATCCACGTATCCCCTTTTGATCCGGAGAGGTTCAATTCATCTTTTTAGGTTACAAATTTTATTATTCAGTTCAAAATTGAATTCTTTTGTTAAAAAGTCATATTTCTTGTTGAAAATTCAACTTTTTTGTTGAAAATTTGTCTTTTTGACATGAAAATTCAACTTCTTGGTTAAAAGTTGAACTACTTTCTTAAAAGTTGAACTTTTAGGTTGAAGATTTATAATTTTATCTGAAAACTTTTTTTTCATTGGACTAACATCACGTCCGTTGTTGAAACTATTTTTTTTAATTGCTGAAATTTGTTCAAAATTTGTCTTTTTTTGGTACAAAATTAATCTTTTTGGTTAAAAATTCAACTATTTGGTTTAAAAAATTATGTAATTTGTTGAAAATTTGTCTTTTTTGGTAGAAAATTAATCTTTCTGGTTGAAAATTCAACTATTTGGTTAAAAAATGATGTATTTAGTTGAGAATTCATCTTTTTTGGGAAGACAATTAATCTTCTGTGTATTAACTATTACATTTTTCGTTGAAAATTCATCTTTTTAGTTTGAAAATTCAACTGCTTGGTTGAAACTAAAACTACTTTTTTAAAAGATAATTTTTTTGGCTGAAGATTTATAAATTTATTCGAAAACTCGTTTTTTTATTGAAAATTAATTCTCCGGAATGAAAATTTAAATATTCTATTTTTGGTTAAAAATTGATCTTTTTTAGTTAAAAAATTCAACTATTTGGTTAAAAATTTGTATAAACGGAAAAAATGTAAAATTAAAATTAATCAAATAAAAGTTGGATTATCATCATATCCATTGTTCAAGCTACTGAAAATTTAAGTCATTTGTTCAAAATTCATCGTTTTTAATAAAAAGTTAATGTTCTTGGTTTAACATTCAACTATTTGGTGTTAAAAGAGGTTATATTTTTTTATTGAATTCAACTTTCTTTAATTTTAAATTTAATCTTTATTGGTTAAAATATATACGTACTATTTTATTATTCTTTAAAAATTCGTCTTTTTTATTGAAATCTGAACTGCTTATTTGAAAGATGAATCTTTTTGTTAAAAAAATCATTTTTTTTGTTATTGGAAATTCATCTTTTCATTTGAAAATTCATCTCTTTGGTAGAAAATTGTTTGGTTAAAAATTAATTTTATTTACTGAAACTGTAACTTTTCCATTTTTTCTTGAAAATTGATATTTTTCCGTTGAAAATTCAACTTTTTGGCAGAAAACCAATCTCTTTGTTTGAAATTTCATCATCTTAGTAAAAAAATACAACTGTTTGGTTGAAAATACACTTTTTTGTTGTTGAAAATTCACCTGCTTTACAGAAAATTCGTCTTTTGGCTTGAAATTTTAACAATTTGGATGAACTTTTTTCTTCCTTGACTGAAAAATCTTTATTTGTCGAACATTCATATTTTTGGTTGAAAAATTCATCATTTTAGTTAATGATTCATCTCTGGTTGAAAATTTAACTATTTTGTTGAAATATTTTTTTTTAATTAATCTTTTTTAGTTTAAAGTTCAACTATTTGTTTGAAAATTCGTGTTTTTTTGTTAAATAATCAATCATTTTGGTTAAAAATGAAACTGTTTTGTTGACAAATAATCTGACTTGTTTGAGTATTCAACTATTTTGTTAAAAAATTCGTTCTTTTTGTTCAATTTAACCGTTTTTAATTTAAAATGAAAATCTTTTCTTGGTTAAAATATCAAATATTACATTTTTTGTTCAGAATTCATATTTTTTCGTTGAAAATGCAACTACTGTCAATAGCCAATAGTGTTCTGAGTCCGAGGCCTGAAACTGTAAAACAACTGTTTATAATCTGAATATCTACCTTAAAAATTAAACCTTCGATTTGTAACTTTCCAGTGTGAGGATCGGGCGTAATTAAATTAGTTAAGGCCCTGAAGCAGCTGCCCCAGTGGATAATTTCGTAACATATATTCTCGAGCGAGTCTGGACTAATACCACAAATTGCTACATTTTTCTGCAAATTGAACCCCTCCTGTAAATAAAAAGATCAGATGCAATTTCTGAGGTGGATTACAAATCCTATTTTTCTTTCTTTAAAAAATATTACCGCAGAATCGTAGTGGAAGGAATTCGACTCGATACCAAGAAGCAACAATTTTACATCCCTAAGAAAAGAGATAGTCGGAACTTGAGTAATCAAGGGTGTAGAAGAAAGAACCTGCTCAGAAAGTAATGGCAATATTCCAGCCTGTTTCAATTTAGCTAAATGCAAAACAGCTACATTAGATTCTGAAAGAAAGGGAGGTTCCTTTCTAGATTCCAGCACACCCAGAGTCTCCCAAGTTCGAGAATTTTCAACTGGAGGTAGCTCGTGAACACCCTCCCAAATAATGAGATTATTGAAATCGTTTTCGTTGACAGAAGAGTGATTTGATATCTGATCGTCCCAAAATTCGGAAGCGCTTTCAATATCTGCGTGTTGCTCAGAATATTGCCATGGAGATTCAGGCTCTGTTACTATTCCTTCTATGCAAGAAAAAAAGTTTTCTCTGCTTTCTCTGGTATCTTCCTGTAGAATTTTTTAATTAATTAATTGGTGAAAAATGCATAACAAAATTTAATCGTGAAAAAACGGATTGTTTCCAACTTTCTATTCAGTTAAAAATAATAAATAATAATTATAATTATATTAAATAACTTACTTTTATTTGGGGCAGAAAATAAGAGCCCTTTGTGAATCCCGTTACTGTAGAGAAGGTGTTGAAACATCTTGGACTAGAAACCACTGACCCTGGTCTACTTTGGCTTCTAAAATAAGATTTTTAAATAAAAATGTGGGGAAATAATTTGTATTAAAAACAGGGTGGCCGTTAAAATCGAGGAAAAAATTCCCGATCATATTGCGATTCACAAACATTTTTCACGTTCATTGAAATGAAAAAATTGGATCTCTTACAACTTAAATTGTTTCATTTGCAATAATCAAAACTGAACTGTAAATTAAAGCATTCAAAGTGGAACTCTTTAAAATTTTAAGCTTTTGAAATTGAAGCTTGCAACAATTTTCATTCAAGCGCTCAATAATTTACAGGTATACAATTTCCAATTAAACAATTTTAAATTAAATTAAGTGAAACTGCAAAATTGTAAACTTTTATAAATTGAAGCATTCAAAGATTTCTGTAATTTCACTGCTCTCAATTAAAACTAATTCTCTCTTTCAACTCACATTAACAAAAATCTATTTTCCAATTTAGAAATACAATTAATAACTAAAATTTCCTTCCTTCAAACTCAATAAAAGTGTTCAAAACAAAAGAAATGCGTCTGTCTGTTAAGAAAAAAATAAATAAAAAATTCTTCCCTTATACTCATGTCAATAAAAATGTTGAAAAGAAAAAAATGGCCTCTTCCAATTCAGAATTAAAAAAATAATAATAACCAAAGTTTCATCCATTCTAACACAATAAAAATTATAAAAATAATAAATTATCCTTCTTCCGATTCATAAAATATTGAAGAACAAAATTTTCTCCATTCCAACTCAATAAAAATATTAAAAATATAACATTTCCCCTACCAATTCAACAAAAATTAGAAACTAAAATTTCCTCGTTTCAAACTCAATAAAAATACAACATTTTCCCGCGTTCGACTCAATAATAATGTAAAAAAAGAAAAAAGTTCCTCTTCCAATTCGAAAAAAAATTAAATACCAAAATTTTGTCTCTTTCTTTTAAAATTAGAATTGTGAAATTCAAACATTTTTTGTACATAAGTCCTTTTAAGTTGAATTACTTTTATTTTGAGTGGTTTTCAATTAATAATTGTTTAATTTTTATTTATAAATCAAAATTCAACTCATTCACTGACAAATTTAGTCATTTTTTAAATAGAACAATTAAAATTGTAATTGAAATTGTTTTCCTTTCTTAATTACAAAATTTCAAATAGAATGGGTTAAATATGAAATATTTTAAACTGAAACGATATTCTAATACGATTTGAAATTTAATAAAAGCGTTTAATTATGAATCTATTAATCTGAAATGATGTTTAAATTGAAAATAATCTATAAAGTTTTAATCAGAGGTTTAAATTTGTTTGACTAAGGCTTTCGACTCGAAGATTTTTAATTTTCAAAGTTAAAATCTGTAAATTGTTTATATTTTGAACAGAATCAGAATCGTCTTCTAAATCAATTACTGTTCAATTTTCAATAAACTACAGTTCAGTATTAAAAATCGTTGATTAATTGATATCTACAGTTAATCAACTTAAAACGTTTTTTATCCAAAATTTTTAAATTCAAAGACTTTTCATTTTTAATTGTTCAAGTCCTCAAAACCGAGAGTTTTTTCAAATTTTGTAATTTTTTAGTTATTTATTTTCTCTCGCAAATGATGCAAGATATCACAATAGGCTTTTAAAAGGATTTTATGGGATTTCTGAATATTTTTACTACTAATTTCAAAAGATTTAATCGGTGTTCAAGGGATTAAAAATGTTTTCACGAATTCTTACGTCTCTCCAGGATGTTAAGGGATTTCAAAGAATTTTGCAGGATTTTTTTGGAAAATAAATAAAATTAAATTAAATTTCAAGAGACGTTAAGGTATTTCAAGGAATTAAAAAACAGTTAAAGGATTTTATTATGAACCAAGGATTTCAAGGGATTTCAAAGATTTCTAGGGGTTCAAACGTTTTTTTAGAGAACATTAATGAATAGGTTTAATTTAAATTATATTTAAAATGACTTATCCTTTTTAAATTGATTTTACGTTTTCCAAAGATATCAAGGGATTCTAAAGAATTTCAATGATCTTCAAAGAATCTCAACGAATTTTGTAGGAGTTCCAAAGAATTCAATCCTAGCGATTCTAAAGATTGCAAGTCATTTTAAGGTATTTCAGGATTTCATTAAATCTCCAAGGATTTCAAGGGATTTAAAAAATGTCTAGTGATTTAAAAGTGTTTTTTTTTTAGAAAAAATTAATGACTATGTTTAATTTAAATTATATTCAATGGCTTTCAAATGATTTATACTCTTTTGAATAGATTTGTACGTTTTACAAAGAGTTTAAGGGATTCTAAATGACTTCAAGAGATATACAAATTTTGTAAGGGATTTCAAAATAATGTTGTAGGATTTCCAAAGCTTTCAAGGGATTTCTAGAGAACTTTGAAATATAAATGAAATTTCACTGAATTTCAATGGATTCTTTACGATTCCACAGATTTCAAGAGATTTAAAGGTATCTCAAGGAATTACACGAGATTTTATTAAATCTCCCAGGATCTCAAGGGATTTCAAAGATTTCTAGAGATTTTAACGTTTTTGCCACAGAACTTTATTAAATAAGTTTAATTAAATTTATTTTCGAGGGATTTCAAATGATTTATACTTTGCGGAATAAATTAAATTTTAGTTCAAGGGGTTTCACCGCTTTCAACAATTCAAGGAGAGAAGATTAAGATTTATAGGACCCCCAATTACTCCTAAGATTTCGGGGGATATTACAAACTTAAATGGATTTTAACAATAGATTTTAACAGATTCCACAGATTTCAAGGCATTTTACAATTTTACAAGACTTGAAGGATTTTATTAAATCTGCAAGGATTTCAAAGATTTTTAGGGATTTTAAAGTTTTTTTCTAGAGAACTTTAATAAATAAGTTTAATTCAATTTATATTTCAAAGGATTTCTACAGATTTCAACAATTTGAGGAAAGATTAAGATTGATAGGGCCTCCAATTATACTTAAGATTTTGGGAGATTTTACAAATTTCACTGGATTTCAACAGATTTTAAATATTTTAATGGAGTTAAAAATGTTTTCAAAGGCATCAAGTGATCATTTATTTAAGTTTTCTCTACGTTTTACAGTAATTCCTTCAATATTTTTGTATTATTTATTCTAATGCTGATTATCCTATCATTTTTCTGTCTATGTTATGATTTTCTACAATGAATTTCCTATAACTAGTGGAATCTTTTGCAAAAAATATAAGTGTGGGATTTTTGCGAAAATCGACTTTTTATATTTTCAAACAAATCGTCGCCACTTTGTTAATTTTGAAGCTTTTTACAATTTTACGACGGATTTCAGAAAAAGGCCAGTGATATGCACTAGAAATCGAAAATAAAAACATAATATCTAAATAAGATAAAAAATTATACAATTTTGAAATAGTTTGTGCATTTTTTTTAAGCCAAAATTCAAATAATCGCAACTTCCAGGAAAGCCTTTGTTTCAAATTTTAGAATTACTCATTGTAAACTGAATGATTTAATCATTGAAAAATTCATAAATTTTATTGAACTTCACATTCAAAAAAATTAAAAATTATTTTAAATTGCATTATAACATGTGATATGAAATTTCTGATATTTTCAGTGATTGCATAGATTTTTCTTCTAAAAATTTGTGAAATCCCCGGGGTTTTCCAGACTTTTCTGGTCCAGTGGCCACCCTGAAGAATACAAAAGTCATAGAAATCATTTCACATGAATCTTACCTCACAGATTGAATATCGACAGCGGTACTTGATATAAACTGATTAAGGAATAAAAGTCTGCTTCCAGGATCTGCGGCACTATCTCTAATAAGACTGTCGTGATTGACGTCCAAGATTGCCTCAAATTTTGCAGGCAACTTGCAAGATTCTAAGGGATAGACTTGGAAAGTAGAAAACTCGTTTTCATTTCTCAAACTTTCAGGCAGGTGAGGATTTATTTTTCCGTAGTGAAAGATGTTCTAAATTAATAAAACAGAATCAAAATCAATTTGAGAGAATTATACCAACTCCACATTTCATCTCCGAGAATAAATTATTACCAAGTTTCTTTCGTCCTCGTATTGTGTTTCTTTTAATTCATTCAGGAACACCAACGTTGAGGAAATAACAGCATCCGTGTCGGCTTTATTGTCAATGAGTTCATCCACGAGATTTTCTAATTCTTGCGCCTGTGAGTGGCGACCCAGGTCGACTTTCAGTTTAAAGATAAATTTTAAAAGTTCTGCGATTGGATCGTATTCTCGGTCATTTTTCAAAGCTGAAAATCGAAGAATCTTTTTTAATTCATTGAAAATTAAGTAATAGATACAAAAATTATATAAACTGTTTATTTTGACAATAGATAAATATATTAAAACTGGTTAAAGTAAGTAAAAGTATATAATATAAAAGAGCAATTGAAGTGTGGAAATGCATAAGGAGTTAAGCGCCCTTTTCCCCATTTTTTAGGAGAGGCTAAAAACATATTATAAATTCAGCAGGACCATTTAAAAAAAAGAAGAAAATAATATTGAATAAACTACAATCAACGAATTGAACTAAAAATAGTTTGCCAAAAAAAAATCATCCAGTTTCGAGGAAATTAAAATTATGACTTCGAAACTGCGTAAAACTGATATTTCAAATTAAAAATTATGATAACAATTATAATTTGGAATATTTTTAAGAAATTGTACATTATTAAGCACTGAATGCAGGAGACGAGAATAATTAAAAATAATTATCCAGTCTCGAGAAAATTGAAATTGTAGTTCTTACTTTGAGGCCTCTCTGTCAACTTTAGACGCAAATAATTACTGTAGTTGTTATTATTTTTCTTATATTTTCTTTATTTATAAGTTTATCTCAGTTGAAATTAGAAATAATTATTAGTTATTTTAACCTATGTTATATTGAATTGATTAATTCAAGATAATGATGGCAATTTTCTGTTCATATTCAAAAATGCAGTACAAAAAAAAATCCTGCTGATTTTTCCCTGGCCAATTTTTCATTTGCCTTGACCACTAATATTCAAATACAAGAATTATAATCTTGTGACATTTTTAACATAGAATCTTTTATAAACGGAATCAAAAAATTTTAGATTAAAATTAAAAAAATATATATTTATGTATTTCAACCAAAAAAGATTACTTTTATCACATATTAGTTGAATTTTAAATCCAAAAAGACATTTTTGTAACAAAACCGATGAATTTTCGACGAAACAAGATGACTTTTTAAATAAATAGTTCAATCTACAACAAAATAGTTAAATTTGTAACCCACAAAGATGAACTTTAAATACATGGTCAAACTTTTAAATAAAAAATATTAATCTTCAACCAAAAACAGTTTCACTTTCAACAAGACAGCTTAATTTTCTACCAAAGAAGAAGACTTTCCAAAAAAATACTTGAATTTTCTACCGACAAAGATGAATTTTCAATCAAAAAAGATTGAACCTAAACATGAACAATAAAATGTTAAAATAATTAATTTCTGATGTTAAATTTGGCCGATTACTGGTCCAATCTTTTTTTTTATCCGGACTGAGGTAGATTTTTTCTCGTTTCTCCAAAAAGATTATTGGAACAATAATCGGCCTTTAACAACAGAAATTAACTAATTAATTACCCAGGTCGACGAAATAACATCAATACTCTAAATTGTAACCGAATAGTTGAATTTTTAACCTACATAGATAAATTTTCACCCAATCGAATTTTTAATCATAAAAGATTAAACTTCAACCAAAAACAGGTGCATTTTCAACCACGTAGATTAAATTTTTAATAAAAAAGGAGGAAATTTCAAACCAAGAAGATTAGATTTCTACCTAAAAAGACAAGTATTCAACAAAACAGTTAAATTTCCAGCAAACACTTAAAAATTCGACGAAAAAAATTATTTATTAACCAAGTGGATCAACTTTTATGAATTTTAAGCCAAAAAAATATGAATCTTCAACCGAAAAAGATGATATTTCAACCAAAAAATATTCTTATTTTGAATCAAAAACAGTTGAATTCAACCAATCAAGGTGAATTTTCAACAAAATAGTTGAATCTTCAACCAAAGAAGATTTCAACTAAACTTTTAAGACCAAAATATGAATTTTGAACAAAAGAGTTGAGTTTCTACCAAAACAATTGAATTTTATAATCGAAAAGGAGGAAATTACATACCAAGAAGATTATATTTCTACCTAAAAAGATGAATTTTCAACAAAGAAGTTGAATTTTCAACCAAACAGATGAACCATCAATAAAGAAATTAATCAAGTAGTTCAACTTTTACGAATTTTTCCACCAAAAAATAATTATTTTCAGGGAATAATGTAATAGAAGATATTTCAACCAAAAAATATTTTTATTTTGAATCAAAAACCGTTGAGTTCAACCAACCAAGGCGACTTTTCAACAAAATAGTCGAATCTTCAATTCTTCGACCAAAGAAGATTTCAGCTAAACTTTCAACATGAAAATATGAATTTTGAATAAAAGAGTTAAGTTTCTACCAAAATCGTTGAATTTTAAACCCAAAAAGATGAATTTTTAACCAACAAGATGAATTTTCAACAAAGTTGAATTTTCAACCAAACAGATTAACCATAAAAAAAATGTAATCAAGTAGTTTAACTTTTACGAACTTTTCCACCAAAAAATATCAATTTTCAGGGAATAATGTAATAGAAGATATTTCAACCAAAAAATATTCTTATTTTGAATCAAAAACAGTTGAATTCAACCAAAGAAGGCGAATTTTCAACAATTTTCAATTCTTCAACCAAAGAAGATTTCAGCTAAACTTTCAAGACCAAAATATGAATTTTGAACAAAAGAGTTGAGTTTCTACCAAAACAATTGAATTTTATAATCGAAAAGGAGGAATGAATGGGATTTACCGCGGTCCTACTGGGAGCCGATGTCATTTTTTAGATGACAGTTACTCCCAGTGGGACCCTGCAGTGGTTGTTAACCTTTAGTTTTTATATATATAATAAAAAATTAATTGGAACTTTCTTGATAGCAGGAGATAAATGTAAATTAATGACAGAAAATATCAGACTACCTTCAAATTCAAGCAAAAATATCACCAGGAGTTAGGACATAAAAATAAACTAGGTTAATGATTTTAGAGATAAAAAATTCACTTGTTAAACGATAAGTTAGTTAAACTTCCCAGTAGTCTTGATATAAATCAAGAATCAGCGCTAGAATCAGCCTCGATAAAAGCAATAGCCTCCTGGATGATATACAAAGCCGGCAAAGAATTAAAACTTGGACCGAAAATGCTATGACTTCGCTTCAGTACATATGTAGGTTTCGCATCTATGTCCCTTGTATTACTATATGTATTATGTAGAATGAAATGTATACACGAAACTATCGACGTATTAAAACATTGTTTCGGAAATTGCCAAAATGCCGTACTTATTTTTCAACGAGGCACTGACAATGCCAATTGTGTATCGGAATCCAATAATCCGAATTTTGAAATAGAAACTAATGATACAAATTTTGTAGTAGAAACTTGGCCTGTGAGGATCAGGAGAAAATATAATTTTTAGAGGACTAAAAACAGTCTAAATCGAGGGGTGTAACAGAGGCTGTAACACAGGCGTTATCGCCATATATATATATCACCATATCATACGTAATCAATGAAGTGCTTCAATTCGTTACGGCAAAGTGATATTTTTAATACAAAATTGAACTTTTTATTCGGACCCGTTACAATACTCTCATGCATAATATGCATGATATTGCGCGTGGCGATATCCAGGGTCGTAAGCACGTTCTTCGTCCATTGAACGTACGTCCTGAATGCGGTTTTGAGACACGCCCAGGTATGTATAGGTCTTTCTATTGTCAATATGTCTAATAATATTTATATCCAGAAGATCAGGGCCCTCGGAAACGGCAGTAATTTTTGCTCGCTTTAGATTAATCTCGGCACACTGGTCCAATCCAAAGTTCATACTAATCTCTCCTGTGTACCCATTGACAATATTTTAAGCAAGTTCGAGTTCGCTTGCACCAGAACCATAGATCTTCAGGTAATCCATATGAAATACATGAGTGATCTTATGCTCACGACGATTGGTGTCGCCGCAGAGGTACCCAGGAGAATTACGTAGTGCGAGAGATAGAGGCAGAAGTGTCATGCAAAATAGCAGATGGCTCATGGTGACGACCTGAAAGACACATATCTTTTGTTGATCTAAAGAAATTAATTCTTTGGCTATATTTTCTTGATTCCGCACAAATGATTCTCACATTCAAGAAAACCATTTCCTTGATTTAAAAGGTATAGATTATTTGAAATCTGATTAGTCGTTCACAGAAATATTTATTTGATATAATGAGTTTGATTCTTTGAATTGATTTGCACGTATTTGAATCAATTAATTGTGCATACTTGAATCAAGTCTTTAAGTTTATTGAAATCAATGAAATAATGATTCAATTAAAAATAATAATCATAATTAAATTGAAAATATATTTATTCATTACAAAAAGTTCATGCATTTATACCAATGAAGCATTTATTTAGATGAACAAGATATTCTGTATACATAAGTATTTATTTCTTCAGTTGAAATAAATAAGTTCGATTCCTGCTGAAGGTGGATTTTTCATTGAATTTTTCTGTTTCAGGTTCATCAAGATTTTAAATGATGTGAGTTGTTTAAATTGAATATATATATATTAATAATAATGTTAATTATAATTTAAACTGAAAGCATCCATTTGTTCGTTTAGGAAAATATGTACTACAGTTGAAGTACAAACTACTTTATTGCACTCGGGCATGGTTTAGGCCAAAGAAATATATTTTTTTAATCAGTGGGATATTTTTTTGCTTCGAATACTCAGAAATTTGATGTGAAGAAATAGTTTTTTGAACAATGAGTCATTTATTTGGTTTAAAATGTATATTTTTGTCTTTAATTAATATTTCATTGATTCAAAGAAATATTGCCCTCCGATCAACAGGTCGTATTTTTTAATCAAACGATGTTAACTTAATCCTATTAACATTTGTCTGGCCGAAAGAAATTCTTTTTTTCATTCAAAGTGCATATATATTTATTTGCCTCAAAAGGATCCTCTAAGGTTCCTGTAGAGGAATTTTCAGCTGGATATAACGACGAAATAACAAAGAAAGAACTTATCATTTTTTATCAGATATAAACTTTTTGTCTGCAGGTACCACCCTGGCAAGGTTTTGTAATAGCGTCCCTATATAACTCAGTTGATACCTTCTTAACAATCAGCGGGTTTTTGATATCTTATTCATTTCTGAAAAAGCATATGATTGGAAAAGAAAAACTTAATATTGGGCAATACTACATACATCGTTATATTAGGTAATTGTATTCCATAAGATTATTGTACTGCTAATGAAGAAATATCAAACAAAATCATATTTTTTTAATTAGATAATGTTATTCTCGAATAGCAATTTTTAATATTATAACTGTAACACCTTTACTTGCAGGTCAAAAATTTTGCTATAATCTATCGATAGTTTATCTTATAGTCAAAATTTTGTACAATAATTCATTAAGTCAGGATAGGCAGTCTAGGGCCAGTATAGGCGCGATGATGGCGCAATTACCAAGTTAGACAAACGACCTAACAGTAGAGGTTCGTAGGCCAATCCTCAGAGGGTTGAAGCTAAATACGAGCGGGGTGAATGAAGTTTTGCGGGAGTGAATTGGGCGATACTGCGCGCGTCAGGGGGATAATTAGGCGGTAACCTGGTACCCAGAGGACGACGACCCCCAGGAGTTTGTACCAAGGGATGAGGGGACTGGCGCGAATATAACGGGTCCCCCAGAGGGTACCAGACAACGGATCGGGTTTCACCAACCCTCTACGATGTTAGAGACGATCCTCCATGGGCACCGACATTGGCCAGGGATGGGGGGAGACCAGGCCCTGAGAGGTGCGTTATCACCAACCTACACCCCACCACCCAGCAGAGACATGTGGAGGGGGGATGAAGGGGCAGTGGCACCACCTTCTTAGGCAGAAACATTGGTTGGACGGAACGTGAGGAGTACGAGGAGCGGGGATCCTCGCTTCGAAAAAGTCAACACTAGGCCACGCGGAGCACTAACTAGGACCAGCGCGACATACGAGCGAACAGACACGTTCCCACATTTTTCTCATTTATTTTCCAGGGGAAGCGCGTTACCCCAACAGTATCAAGGGGCAACAAAGAGTTCAGAGAGCCCCAGAAGGGCTCTGGGCTTGCCGAGACAAGATGGGATTACCAAGCCTCGGTACCACTAAGCCGTAGTGTGACGACACCTTGGGCAAGTGGACCAACCGGTCAGACGGCATATTACCCACCGACAGTAACTGCCCTAACGTGTGCTCCTTTAGTAACCACCTCTCAACCGATTTTCACCACCGCGGTCATAAGAGACATGCGCCCGAGCAATGACTGGCATAGCCGTAATCGGGGAGTTCCGCTTAAGATAGAGACACCGCATTACGAAACCAAAGACTGGGACTGGTCCACAGAAACAGAGGGTTACTGGTACCCGGGGTATTATCCAGAGCCTCACTTGCGAGAACTCTCTTTGGCTGACCACCGCGAAACGGGCTATGGGGAAGTGAGGGGCTCCGAACGGATCGGACCACCCACCACTACCCAGCGTCGAGCCTCTTCCCTCACACGAACCCGACCTAGCTAGGGGGAAGAGGTCGAGCAAGAGCGACTAGTTCACACTAGGGTTAGATTAGAGAATTATAATTGGTACGAGGCACAAGATTTTACCGATCCAAGAGGAAACAAGCATAGGTCGTGCATGACAGGGTATATGTAGCATGAGCGCACACGACAATCCTATAGCACGGGATACAATTCTAGTCATGACAATAGAGTGCGGTACGTCCTGACGTTCGGGCAGGGGCAGAATGGGCCATATTGGGAGCCGTGGCGACAGAATAGAGAGCAGAGTCGTTCCCCGTAGAACAGGTACTCCCAAGGTTGGGAAGAAAGACCGGAATATGAGGGCTATGCGCAAAGGCACTCACTTGGGCGAAGAGCTCCGCCTGAATTTAAACCGGAAGCCACTGCGAGTCACAGGTATGCTCGCGGGTAAAAGCGAGGCCCCATGCGACCCCTTGGCAAACCAAGAGACGGGACAAGAATCGTGGAATGGTGGAAGGTCAGTTTCAACGGAGAAAAGGGCTCAAGTGTGGACAACTTCTTGTGTAGCGTCGAATAGGGCAGAGCCGCCTCTTTCTTCACAGACGAGGAATTGTTAGTTACAAAGGCCTTCCTCTTAAAGGATATTGCGCGGCACTGGATCCACCAGATCAAATTGAGATGGAACACATGGGACCAGTGCAAGCGGCATTTTAAAGCCCGCTTTGGCGAAGCTTTCTACCAGGAAAGGTTAGAAGAGCAGATCCTCTCACGCAGGCAAGGTCAAGAGGAACCGGTAGCAGACTACCTGACCTGCATGTACGGGCTCTACCAGCTCTCAACTAGGCCAATGGATCTCGAGGTCCAAATGAATATGGTATACGCGAATCTCAGGTCCGACTTTAGGAGGGCTATCAGACGTTACGAATTTACTGACTATAACGGTCTGGCGGTCCTGGCAGTCGCAGAAAAACAATTCTGTGGCAGCTATCGCCCCGAATCTAGTCGATAGCGACACCACACAAAATCCGTCGGAGTGAGCGCAGCTAATTAAAGTCCTTATCGCGACAATAGAAAGCGACAAAGGGGGCTCAACGGCGAACTTGGGCAAAAACGAAGCCAAGAATAAGCCCAAGTCCAAGAGATCCGACAGACGTAGCGATAGGAACCCTCGGAACCGCAAGAGCTCGGCAAAGTCGACTGACGGCGTAATTATTGTCGTCGTTGCGGTAAGGAGGAAGTGACCACTAAAGAGTGCGAACCGTCCGGGGAGTGTCCGGGAAACAGAAGAAGGGAGAAGGCCTAGGGGTCAACTCTTATTCCTCCAGTCCCGGATTGACCCCACAGGACGACAGGCGCACATCGGAACAGATCAGGCCCGAGTCGTCGGAACGGGCAGTAGTGGGGATAGTGAGGGAGGTGAACCCCGCTCCCATAGGTACTCCGTCGTCCTCGGCGGACAAGATCCCGGAAACCCGTACAGTAGAAACAGAAGACACCATCGTCCTCAGCACAAGAACGAGGGTGCGTGAAAAACAGAACCCCTGGCAAGAGAATCAGGTGATACTGGCCCTGCTGATGGCGAATGAGCCACCAGCGGTATCACCGGATGAAGGATCTTCGTTACCATATTGTCCCAAGCATGGGTGAGCAAATATTCTTGGGTGTGGACTTCATCCATACATTCGGAATCGTACACAATGGAGGAAACGAGCCTGGTACATGGCGGACTACCCAGAATTAGTTCACCACTATACCAAAGAGGGTACAGAGCTGGAAGTGGAGAGGAGGGACGCGAACCCGACGTTCGACCAGTGTTGCGGCCTCAGAGAAATAACAGCTGAGGAGCGACAAGAATTGGACTTGTTAGTTGCCGAGATAATTAAGCCCTCTCCTGAGGTACTTCCAGCAACCTATCATGTCACTCATAGCATAGACGTCGAGGGACACCCACTGATGAAACAGAGGTATTATAGAGTGTCCCCATTGGGCCTTCCGGGCCCAATGGCCTGGTAGGCAGACGGGACGTATAGATTTTGCGTGGACTAACGTAGGCTCAACAAGGTGGCTAAACAGGATGCATATCCGTTGCCAAAAATGGACATGATCCTCGAGCAACTCCGCGCCGCAAAGTAGATAACGACCCTAGATTTAAAGTGGGGGTACCACCAAATACCGATAGCCGAAGGCGGTAGGGAATACACAGCGTTTACAGTCCCTGGAATGGGGCTCTTTCAGTTAACAAGGATGCTCTTTGGACTGTCAGGAGCCCCTGCGACGTTCCAGCGACTGGTAGACTCTCTCATAGGGCCGGACATGAAGCCTAACGTCTATGCGTACCTCGGTGACATAGTCATCAACAATGAGACGTTTAAGGGCCACCAAGAATGGGTCGTACGAGTAATAGACTGTTTACAGGGCGCTGGACTGACCATGAACCCAAAGAAATGCGAATTCGGGAGACTGACCGTACGATATCTCGGATTTCTGGTGAATCAAAAGGGTTTGCAAGTCGATCCTGACAAGTTCGAACCTCTTTTCTCCTACCCATCCCCAAGAACAATAAAGCAACTGAGATGGTTCTTGGGAATGGCGTTGTGGTACCATAGCTTTATACCGGACTTTGCAACTGACGCGGAACCACTGAATAAACTGCTTAGAACGAACCTCCCATGGGAATAGGGGACCGAACAGGAAAGCGCGTTCGCCAAGCTGAAAGAACAAATTGCGACAGCACCAATTTTGACATATCCCGATTTCAAAGTCCCGTTTGTACTCCAGAACGACGCGAGCGACTTTGGCCTCGGGGCATTCTTGACGCAGATACGAACTGGCGTTGAGAGATTGATCGCTTTCGCCAGTAGGACGACGTCGGACGCGGAAAGAAAGTACTCGGTCACGGAAAAAGAATGCTTAGCCGTGATCTGGTCGGTTAAAAAATTCCGCCAATACCTGGAAGGGTTTCATTTCACGGTAATTACCGATCACAGTTCGTTGCGATGGTTACATAATCTCCATAATCGAACTGGTCGATTGGCGTGATGGGCACTTGACCTCCTCGAATACGACTTTGAGGTCGTACATCGGAAAGGAGCTCTGCACCTCGTGCATGATAGCCATTCTCGGATGTATGAGGAGGAAGCAGCAATCCCAATAGCTGCCATGGAGCTGGTGGATGACGAGTGGTACCGTGAACGACTGCGCGAGGTAGAGGAAACCCCAAGAAAATTCCATGATTGGAATATTTTTGACGGAATGTTATATCGACACCGTCCCAATCCGTTAATAGACCGAGTAATCGAAGACCTAGAGGCATGGAAGTTGGTAGTACCAGCTGAGAGAAGACAAGAAGTCTTTGACGAGGTACACAATGATCCACAAGCCGCACATCTGGCTATCGACCAGACATACCGGAGAGCTCCGGTCCAGTATTACTGGCCAGGCATGTATCGCGACATTTCTCTGTGGGAACGTTCGTGCGACACCTGCCAGCGAATCAAGGCTGACCAGAGACCTGCAGCAGGCTTAATGGACCGCAGGGCAGTACAGCAGCCTTGGGCCGTAGTGGCCACCGACGTAATGGGTGTGTGGCCAAAGACAGTACTAGGATTCGAATACTTGGTGGTATTCGAAGACCTCTACACTAGGTGGGTTGAACTGTCGCTCATTAGAGGAGCTAATGCCGAGACCATTATCAAAGCTTTTGAGAACCATATTCTGAACCGATGGGGACCACCGGAAGTGCTCGTTTCGGACAACGGAACAGAATACGTCAACCAAGCGTTTCAAGGGTTGACAAAGACTTATGTAATACGACATTCCTTCACTTCAGTGTATCACCCACAGGCAGACCCTGTGGAGCGAGTGAATTGGGTCCTCAAAACGATGATCTCAGCATATGTAGCCCACGACCATCGGCAGTGGGAAGTATACCTCAAGGATTTTAGGTTCGCCTACAACACGGCAGTGCACAGTACCACGGGGGTCAGCCCAGCCTACTTGAATCTAGGTAGGGAACCAAAGCCTTATAACAACCTGCGCCGAAAAGAGAAAGAACCACCCGAATTGCCCCCACCCGATCACGAGGAGTGGAGGCAAAGAATGGCCAGACTAAAGGAGCTCCAAGATCTGGTCTCCTTACACCACGAAAATGCGTTCGATCGTCAGAAAATAAACTACGACAGAAAGCGACGACACGCACTTTTTAAAGAGAGAGACAGGGTCATGCGCAAGGCTCAGGTAACATCCTCAGCCCAAAGAGGGGTAACAAGAGGATTTGGGGGTAAAAGGCAGGGACCCTACATCATAGTCTGCGTCTTAGGACCGTCAGTATACGAGTTAGGGACAATAAATAGTCAACCCCTTCCTGGTATTTCCCCTAAGCCATTGCATGCCCCTTGCCCTTGCATTTTGGATTTTTGTTTCCTTTTTCACCTCTTACGTGATAATCTTTTTGGTTGGCTGCCTTCTGCCCATATCTTCTTTCCATATGTACCCCTGGATAGGACCAGTCAAATGAATAAATAGGATAGTACTCAATAGCCTTCTTTTATTTACGGGACCCAGAATTAAGTTGAGTAACTTTACAGTCAGACGGAAGCAAGGAGAGAATACGCGGTCCAGGTTACAAAAGTAGGTCTAGGAGACCCAGAAGCGAGAGTCATACGAATCTGGGAAGACCTGCGGGCTGAGAAGGACTGTTAGAGGGGAGACGAGGTCAACGCGCAAGTAACTAAAGTAACTAAAATAAGTATAGAATAAGCCAACACATTAGATATTATACTTTAGGATCCACGCCAGAGTACCCTCGATTTTAATAATAGTGTAGCCCTTCATAGTTTTGCGTAAACGGGGTCGAGATCGAAACTGGGTATTAAACTGACAGTTGGTTAACACTGAGCAGACAGCGCAGACAGCCAACACCAAAGAAGCAGGGCGGCAGGAAGGAGCGAAACCAACACGGCGCACCAGTCCCGCGCATGACATGATGACACTACAGGACAGCCATGTCTCACCGAAGAAATGGGGAGGTGCCACAACTAGCTGCTATTTTCCATCGCCGGCACCATAACGCAACATCATTACCAGACGGTCATGTTTCACCAACGAAGTGGGAAGGTGCCACAATTAGCAACCATGTTTTGCCGTTGATACCATATCCCAGCGCCACTACCGGCGGCAGGTAGCGGTATTGAATCGATCAACGAGTCAGGACGAGCCAGCCCTGCAACTACAAACCATTAAGCTCCACTAGCAGTGTCGAACGCAGTACGTAACAGAGTCGACCAGCCCTGCACCACGGCATGGCTGTTCACCCGGCTTAATCGGACATCAATCATAGGAATTATAGGGATAAAAATAATCGCCAAAAAATTATGAGAAATTCATTATACAAACATCACTATATCATAGTAATACTTATAATAATTATTTTCCAATGATACTTTTTCGCAATGTTCTGGTTGAAAATTCATCTGGTTGTTTGAAAAGTCAAACATTCTGTTCAACATTCATCTGTTTTTATTGAAAATTAACTTCTTTCGTGGAACGAAATCATCTTCCTGAATTTCCAATCCAGAAAAGTTTCTCAAATATTATACTTATCAGCTTCAACACTCCATTCATTCTTCGAAAATTCTTCTCTTTTGGCAGATAATCTTTTTTGCATTTAAAATTCAACCATTTTGTTCAAAATGTAATACATTTCGACTTTCAATGAATGAAATTCAAAGCGTTGCTACATAACGGTCACGAATTCGCGGTAGAAACTACTTCCCTTGCATTGTGCACAATATACATTAAAAAGATTACGGAGACTTCTTAGCGTGAACCGAATGTTTCCTAGCTTCCAGGCTATAAGAAACTGAAGGATCTACTACTCTACTGTTTACAGCAAGTGAATTTCTGTGGTGAACTGAGACAAGATGGTCGGGCTGACCCGTGAGCTCGCTCCGCTTAAATTCGAACAGCGGATGCATCTATTCACGGGAGAACAAGGCAAGTGAGCAACGCAAAGAAGGCGGTAAACGATTCGTGAAATCGTTCTCGATGTCCTAATCCGAGAGCCAAGAACAGTTTCGTCCGCGGTACGGGACTGTACTAAAATTACGTAACAGCTCAGGGGGGACATATTTCATAACAATTTACTGCTTTTTTTTTGGGGGGGGGGATTATTAAAATTCGAAATTGAAATAAATAAATCGCAGTGATTATACAGAAATTTGAGACTTGGTGATTGGAAAAGAAACGTAGCCAACAACACACGCAGAAAAAAGAACCTTATATTTTACTGAAAACCAAGTAAAATCTACTAATCTTCCAAGTACATATATGGACAACACGGCAGTTCAGTAAATGTTACAATTATAGGCATCTGAATATGACTATCATTTCTGGTTACCAGTGTCAATTCTCAAGTGGTGCTGACTTGCGGATCAGTAGATTTTACCGATCCAGTCGCTATTCTGCACTGTTCCTCGACGCTGTAATTACGAATTATCATTTCACTTTGACTGATAATATAAACAGCAGTGGGACTCCGATGCTGTTTCGAAGTCGAAATCGAACGAACCTCTCTTTCTATCTCCACACGTTAGAAAAAGAGGTCCGTTCGACTTTCGATACGGTATAGGAGTCCCACCGTAGAGCTAACTTATATTAAAGGTACAGACGGCACTATGAATTGTAAAAAAATATTGTTAAAAAATAATTAACAAATCAATACACGGTTAATTCATAGATATATGTTGGGATATACTTATAATTAATCCGTATGTGTACGTCACAACGCTTATAATACAATTAAAATTTCGCACGCAATGGGGGGATTCGAACGCATAAACCTAAGCACGCAAGTCCATTATCTTAACCACTACACTATTATACGAGTTGCGATCTGTAAAATAACACCGAAAAGCATTTGTAACTGAGGTGTTGACCTCGATGACGACTTCTGAATACGCGTCCATGCCATCGCGCGCACAAGAAAAAAACTCTCGCATTTACCTCATATCCATGCAAGTCAGCTGTGACAGGCGCGGAACACAAACACGTCTTGCTCCAATAAACGGTCAACTGTACGCGATCTGTGAATAAGATGTGCCATCCAAATCGAGTTAATCATTATAAAACCCCTTAATTGCTTAGTGGGAATATGGAGCAATGTGAAGGCTGTCACAGAAATGTCAAAAATGAATGTTTTTCAGGTGATGCCATAAGGTAATGCAATCCATCCATTGCTGATGACGTCATGAACTCATCCGTCGTTCGCGTGGATCGGATGGGTAGCATGTACCGATCCTTCTGTAATGTTCACTGCACCACTATTGTAATCTCAGTTCTGTGAATTTGACATATCTGACAGTATTTAATACTAGGGAATAGAGGTTTGATTTACTAAAGGATTACCGTTAAATTCAACTTAACTTCACTGTGACATTTACGAAATCCTAAGTGATTTTGACATTTTCATACCCTCATTAAGAGCAGATTTTACTGTTACGGTTACAAGAAACACTTTATATTTCTTGATAAGTAAACATAACATTTGTTTTTTCTGCGTGTACGTTGCCTGAACTAAAGCAAGGTGAAGTTGGTTCCAGCTTTGCCTGAAGCACATTTAGCACACCTAGGTTTGCCTGCATTCATTCCAGGCAAAGCTCGAAATCACAGAGTATTTCGGACTTTGCCTCAAACGCATCCGCAATACAGAGTATTTCGGACTTTGCCTCAAACGCATCCGCAATACGCGCATTTCCTAACCAAAATTAGGTTTGCCGCCACTTCGGGCTTTGCCGGTAACACATATATTGTGACCAACAGCGCAAGTTCCCCCACACAGCTGTGTTGAGAGCATTCCCGACCGTGATCTACACGTCGCACGAAAAACTTGTTCATACAAAAGTTGTTGGAAATTGAGTCCCCTACATTACTGCTATTAAATATGCCACTTATTTTCAATACAAATAGTCTAAAAGTGAAAAAAACTGCGCCACTCTCCTAATTTTCCACACTTTTTGCTTATTGTTGGCGACAAATAATCTAAAAAAAAATATCGTTCAGATGAAAATTGTAGAGAATCGAATTCTCTAAAAAATTTTTACCTACCTTTTTCATCGAGAAATGCAAAATACGCGTGCAAATAGACGAATATTCAAAATCCAAGATGGCGGACACTCCCGATAACTTTTTCTTGGACAATTATGTGATTTCTCCCTCTGCTTCGCAGGGGACACTTAACTGCTTTAAAAGTTCTCCGCTCGCGGTTTTTATGTTTCTTATATCGAATTTGATCTAAAGTCGTTGGGCTATAATACCTTATCTGGTTCGCTCCCTAGTGATGACCCTCACGAGACAGACATACAGAATAACTTGAAATTGTCTTGGATTAGTCTTTACCCAAGACAAAATGGGTGCACTTCCGAAAAGCGCATACTTAAGATTAATTTGAAACTCCGTATACCTATGTATTTTGACGCTCTAAATACGAATATGAAAGTGAAAATAGCCGAAAATTTGATTTTCATGGTCAAAACCATGAAAACAAATGAAAGTCATGATTTTTCACATTTATATCTATAAATGAACAAAACTTCAGAAAAGTTTTTAGGCAAAGGTTGTAGATTCAATCAAAGTATTCATTTGTTATTACAAGCACTTTTCTACTAGGATTGATAGTTTCTAAAAATCGTAACTGGAAGGCCGTAGCAGGATAAGCATGGCCTGGGTGCCTCCGCTCGTATGTGATGGGATGGGGTCAACTTTGCACGTGCCCAACTGTACACGTCGATGGCCAGACGGACAACTGTACATGTCGTTGGTCAGGCGGACAACTGTGCACGTGCCGACTGAGCACGTGCAAATTTTTCCAAGTGACAACTGTGCACGTGCACAGATGGTACTTGGACAACTCTGCACGTGCACAGATGGTACTTGGACAACTGTACACGTTAAATTTTCGACGTGCACAGATGGGCTCCTGTAGACTTGACCGTGCACAGATCTCACTTTCCTAACTGTGCACCTGCACATATGTCACTTGCCCCACTCTGCACGGGCACAGATATCACTTTCCTAACTGTGCACGTGCACAGATGTCACTTGTCCAACTTTGCACGTGCACAGATATCACTTGTCCAACTGTATACGTGCACAGATGTCCTTTGTCCAACTGTGCACTTACACAGACTTTGCTTTCCCAACTGTGCACGTTTATGTCAGTACGTAAGGGTTAATACGAGGGTGGTCATTTATCTCCACGTATAATAAATTTTAGTCAGTTTAAAAATATTTTATATATTATTTCTATGAAATTATTGCTTCCAAATTATTATAGATATATGGAAATCTCTTTTTGTCCGACCCCCCTTGAAAACGCGTCATTGCATGCACGTGAAGCAGGCGTAATGTAGCCGCTTCCTCTGAAAATTAAACTATTCCAGTTGAAGGTTCATCATTTTAATTGATAATTCATCTTTTTGGTTTGAAGACTCAACTACTTGGTTGAAAGTTAAACTCTTTTATTAAAGATTAATTTTTCTTGTTGAAAATGAATTTTCTCAACTGAAAATTTATCTATTCAATTTTTGATTAAAAGTTTATCTTTCCTTGTTGAAAATTCATGTATTTTGTTGAAAATTAATCTATTCCAGTTCAAGATTTATCATTTTAGTTGATAATTCATCTTTTTGGTTGAAAATGTAACTATTTTGTTTAAAATTCGTTTTTTGTTGTTGAAAATTATTTTTTTTAGACTGAAAATTAAACTATTCCAGTTGAAGGTTCATCATTTTAATTGATAATTCATCTTTTTGGTTTGAAGACTCAACTATTTGGTTGAAAGTTAAACTCTTTTATTAAAGATTAATTTTTCTGGTTGAAAATTAATTTTCTCAACTGAAAATTTGTCTATTCAATTCTTGGTTAAAAGTTTATCTTTCCTTATTGAAAATTCATTTATTTTGTTAAAAATTAATCTATTCCAGTTCAAGATTCATCATTTTAGTTGATAATGTATCTTTTTGGTTAAAAATTTAACTTGCAAGTTCGTCTTATTTGGTAGAAAATTAATCTTCTTGGCTGAAAATTCATCTTTCTAGATGAAAATTTATCATTTTAGTTGATAATTCATTTTTTTGGTTGGAAATTCATTTACTTTGTTGAAAGTTAAACTTTTTCGTTAAAAATTCATTTTTTTGTTTGAAAATTTATCATTTTAATTAAAAATTCATCTCTTTGGATAATAATTAAACTATTTTGTTAAAAATGTATCTTTTTTAGTTGAAAATTCTTGTATTTTGTTAAAAATTCATCTGTTTAGTTGAAAATTGAACTATTCCAGTTGAAAATTTTATCATTTTAGTTGAAAATTCATGTAGTTCAAACATTTTTTTTTTAAATGAAAATTTAATTATTCAATTTTTGGTTCAAAATGTATCTTTTTGGTTGACAATTGAACTGTGTTGTCGAAAATTCGTTTTTGTTTTTGGTTGAAAATTACCTTTTTTAACTGTTTCATTTTCGGTTGGAAATTGATATTTTTTAGTCGAAAATTCAACTATTTGGTCGAATTTGTGAAAAATCTCCCTATTTCCGCTGCTTTTACAGGGTTACTATTTACCTGGAAAATAGCTTTCATTTCAAATATTAATACACTGAATTTTGAGTATATGAATATCAAATAAAAATTTGTTTTAATTGTTATTAAAATTCATGGACATTAGGAAAAAATTCAGTTATTTATTTAATTATTCGGTGGTGATGATATATTTAAGAATATCTTATAATTTGTCAAAGCTTTCTAAATTAAACATATTAAATAAATCCCTAGAAATGTATCCCATTTAGAAATTATTTATCCTTTAATAATGTAAATACTTGAATGGTCAGGGATTTTTTCCCCAGAATTATTATATTTCAATGTTTAAATTTGTAAACTTACGCGGTGGCAGGCTTTAATATTTCATAGGTGGAAGTTTTTTTAAGAAAGCATGATCTTTGTTTTTGTTTAACCGAATTAATGTTGTTTTTATGTTGATTAAAACAAATTAAAATATTGAACGTTGGTCCTGTACAGATGATTCGTGACAAAATATCAACGGCTACGATTCTAGAAATAGTATCGACGGCGAAACGATTGCGCTATTTATACGTCCGGCGAAACGTGATTTTAAAAAGATGCGACCGGGATTGGTCAAATATCACCGACTGGTCACCCGATCATTATCAGTGGATTAAAATAAATAGCAATAGTTATGAAGGCACTGAAAGGGAAGTATCGAGAATTTTGGGATATCGATGGCACATGCTTTCTGAAAAAGAATTTAAAAATCAGGATGTGGATTTGCACATTTAGATCCACTTCATTTTTCAAAGACTGTAAAAAATCATCATTCACTAAAATTCATTTATAACAAGATCATTAAATTATAAATTATTTTTTGAAACTTTTATTTTAACAAATAAAGCCTGAAGATAAAAAAATTATACAAATGATGTATTTATTAAAGTTGATAAAGTGTAGATGTTATAAAAAAATGCAATAAACTTCTTAAAGAATTAAATTTTTATTTATTCTCTATATTGTTAAATTAACGTAGTAAAGTTGTTTTTTGTGTTTAGTCTAGTCACTAATTTATAAAATTACATCTTGGATTGTTACATTCGAATGAAATAAAACCGGTTTTCTACTTGTGATGTAAATCTTTTTTATCAAATTCCACCTAATTTACACGTGAAAAATCAACAAATAAAACGAACGCCCAAAAACCAGAATGTAAATTATATGTTTTATTTGTCATAAACACTATTTATTTTATAACAACTAGTTTGGATTAAAATTCAACTATTTTGTTGAAAAGTCAACTATTTTGACTGAAAATTCAACTATTTTGTTGAGAATTCAGCTATTTTGGTTGAAAATTCAAATATTTTTTTGACAATTACCTTTTTTGTAATAGTCATTTTCGGGTTGAAAATGTAATTGTTTTTTAAAAAATTCATTTTTTTTTTGTTTAAACCTTAAACTATTTTGCTTGAAAATTCAACAGTTCTGTAGAGAATTCGTTTGTTTTGGGTTTTACATTAAACTATTTTGCTTGAATATTCAAGTATTTTGTTGGAAATTCAACTATTTTGGTTAGAACTTCATCCTCTATGTCTGAAAATTAAACTATTTGGTAGAAAAATACGTTTTTTGTAGAAGTCATATTTTCGGGTTGAAATTGTATTGTTCTGTAGAAAATTAGTTTTTTTTTTGGGTTAAACCTTTAACTATTTTTGTCAAAAATTCAACTATTTTGTTGAAATTGCAACTATTTTAATTGAAAATATAACTTTTTTGGTTAAAAAATCGACTATTTTCTTGAAAATTCAACTATTTATTTGAAAATAACCTTTTTTGTAGAAGACATATTTTCGGGTTGAAAATTTAATTATTTTGTCGAAAAATTTAATTTTTTATTTATTAAACCTTGAACTATTATGTTGAAAATTCAACTGTTTTGTAGAAAACTCGTCTTTTGGTTTGAAAATTTAAGTTATAACATTCAATTAATTCGTTGAAAAGTGAATTTTTGAATAAAAATTCAGATATTGGTGTTCAAAATTCAATTGTTTTGTAGAAAATTCATTTTTTGGGTTGAACATTTAACTATTTTGGTTAAATGTTTAACTATTTCGTTGAAGCTTCGTCTTCTTGGATTGAAAATTCAACTATTTTATTGCAAATTAACTTTTTGAACTATTTGCTTGAAAATTACATTTTTTTAAAATCATATTTCCGATTTGAAAATTCAGTTGTTTTGTAAAAAATGAGTTTGGGGGGGGGGGGCGAAACACTTATCTAGTTTGGTTGAAAATTCAACTACTTGGTTGCAAATTAATTTTTTTATTGAAAATTCATATTTTTGGGTTGAAAATTCAACTGTTCTGTGGAAAATTCGTCTTTTATGGCTTCAAAACATAATAATTTGGTGGAAAATTAAACTATTTGGTTGAAAATTAACATTTTTGTAGAAAATTCAACTGCTTTATAGAAAAAAAAAATTTGCCTGAAAATTCAACTATTTGGTTGTAAATTACCTTTTTTAAATTCATATTTTCGGGTTGAAAATTTAATTGCTTTGTTGAAAATTCAAATTTTCGTGTTAAAAATTCAATTGTTTTGTAGCAAATTAGTCTTTTTGGCTTAAAATATTAATTTAAAAATAAAAAATATATAAAAATTTGATAGAAAATCTAACCATTTGGTTAAAAATGAACATTTTTGTTGAAAATTTATATTTTCGGGTTGCAAATTCATACTTTCGCATTGAACATTCAAATGTTTGTAGGAAGTTTTTTTTAACTTCATCTCTTTTGGTTGACGATTTAACTATTTGGTTAAGAATTCAAGTATTTCGTTAAGTTTCGTCCTATTGGGTTGAAAATTCAACTATTTCATTGAAAATTAACTTTTTTATATAAAATTTATCCTTTTGACTTGAAAATTAATCTTTTTTGGTTGAAAAGTAACTTTTTTTGTCGAAAATTCATATTTTCGAGTTGAAAATTAAATTGCTTTGTAGAATTTTTTTTTATTTTGAAAATTCATTCCCGCTCGTTAAGTTGCTTTTGTGTTTAGTCTAGTCACCAATTTATAAAATTACATCTTGGATTGTTTACATTTGAATGAAATAAAAACCGGTTTTCTATTTGTGATGTAAATATTCTTTATTAAATTCCACTTAATCTACACATGAAAAATCAACAAATAAAACAACGCCCCAAAAACCAGAGAGGAATTATGTGTTTAATTCTCCATAAACAGTCAATTTCCAACAGATTTTTTCAAAAGTAGTTCCACAAATTAGTAAAGTATATTCGATCGTGAAGCGGAATACGAGAATAAAGTACACGTATTTTATTGTATTTAGATACCCACTACTCATAAATGCTTGTCTTGCCTTCGTCCAGATTAGTAAATACTGCACCTTTTTTTTAAAAAAAAACGTCCTCATAAAAAAAATTTAATTTTCAATAGGGGGAAACCTATTAGTGCTACTTGCGATCACTTAACAAAAACAGTTTTTGTTTATCTAAAATATGCAGTCAACAAGTAAAATCATGTATATACAATAAATAATTTAGGCACGTACAATATCTCGATTAGCAAAAGTATTAAAGGCTACAAAAATTTCGAGGGCAAGTATTCTGCGAATCTTGTCCAAGCATTATGCACTATTGTCTTATTAACTATGTATATACAGTTTGTATTTTTTTTTTCGATTTTGATAAGGTAATTCTCTCATTACCTGATGATTGATATAATAAATTAAAGATACAAGACAGCCGATAGTTTCTTGTTTAGTGAATTATCTAATGAGTAAGGTGAGAAAAGTTACATCGACAAAGCTATTGAACGCTTGTCCCGGTTTTTGCTTCGAATGAGAGTCCTTGCCTTAAATGCTGCTGCATTCATCAGAGTCTGAAAAAGGAATTGATATATTAGTCCTCAGTAACATTTAGAGACACGTAAATTGGAAAAATAAAAATAAATTCTTCAGAGATCAAAAAACTTAAAGAGCCTATAAATTACAAAAATTCTTATTTATCCACTTTTTTCCACTTAAATGCGAACTATATTAATAGAACCCAATAAGAAAATCCAATTATTTTTGGTTGAAAGTTCATTCTTCTCAGTTCAAAAGTTTACTATTAAATTGTTTGTTAAGAATTCATCGTTTTTATTTAAAAATTGTATCGTTCGAAAATGTATTTCTGTTGAAATGTCATATTTTTGGTTACAAATGAAACTGTCTGGTTGGAAATGAAACTGCTTTGTAGAAAATGCGTATTTTCGGCTCGAAAATTAAACAATTTGTTATAAAATTTGACTATTTAGTTGATAATTGATGTATTTTGTTCAAAATTCATCTTTTTGGAGAGAAAATAAATTTTTAATTTTTAAATACAACTATTTGGTTGAAAATTAATCTGTTTTACCTGAGAATTCAAGTTTTTAGTCGAAAATTCGTCTTTGTTCGTTAAATAGAACTGTTTTTTATTTTAAATTAAAACCTTTTTAGTTGAAATATCAACTACTACATTTTTCCTTGGAAATTCATCTTTTTAGATTGAAAATTCCACTGCTTTTTTGAAAGTTGAACTACTTTCTTCAAAGTTCATTTTTTTGGTTCTAGACTATGTTATTAAACTGAAAATTGAACTATTTTGTTGAAAATTCGACTGATTTGTTGTAAATTAATTTTTTTGTTGAAAACTTATATTCTCGGGTTGAACATTTATTTGTTTTATAAAACATTTGTCGTTTTGGCTTGCAAATACCATAATTTGGTATAAAATTACATTATTTGGTACAAAATTAAACTGTATTGTTGAAAATTCGTTTCTTTTTTTATTGGAAATTAATTCTCCTCAATAAAAATTTGACTGCACCATTTTTGTCTTTCAAAATTGATCTTTTTTAGTTAAAAAATTCAACTATTTTGTTAAAAAAAATTAGAAACGAAAAAAAACTAACAATTAATCAAATAAAACTTGGACTAACATGACATCCATTGTTCAAAATATTTAGTTGAAAATTCGCCTTCTTTGGTAGAAAAGCCATTGTTTCTGGTTAAACATTAAACTATATGATTGAAAATGCAACTGTTTTGTAGAAAATTCGTTTCTTTGGCTTGCAAATATTGCAACATTGTAGAAAACTCGTTTTCTTTTTATTGCAAATTAATTTTTTTAACTGAAAATTTAAATATTCGATTTTTGGTTGATAGTTCATGTATTTTATTAAAAAAATGGTATTTTTATAGAAATTTAATCCTTTTGGATTAAAATTGAACTATTTGGTAGAAAATATATGTATTTTGTTAACAGTTAATCTTTCTTGCCAGAAAATCAATTTTTTTGTTAAAAATGCAAACTGTGTATGGAAGAAAATAGTCTCATCGCTCAAAAAAAGGTTCAAATAGTGTCAATAATGTTGTGATTTCGTTTCAAAAAATTTTAGAACTCTTAATATTTAAAAATTTGTTGTTATGGATTTTTAAAAAGTTTAATGAATAATTTTTATTTAATTTACATATAGGAGATTTCAAATGTAAAGGATTTAAAAAATTTTAAGTTACTTTAAGACTCCAAAGAATTTCAAAATATTTCGTTTCACAAATTTATAGAAATCTTAATATTTAACAATTTGTTATGGTTTTTTAAATAGTTTATGTTTTCAATGTTAGAAAATAAAAATTCAGGGATGTGAATGCACGCGTGCATTTTATTTAAACCTTTTTTTTTAGAGAAATTTCCTGAATAATGTTAGTTTAATTTATATTCATGGAATTTCAAATTATTTTGGCATATTTTAATGTATTTTTACGATTTCCAAAGATTGTGAGGGATTTTAATGAATTTCTAGAAAACTTTAGGGAATAAATTAAATTTGATTGCAAGAAATTTCTACGGATTTAGTTATTTTAAAAGATTACAAAACATGCCAAGAGATTTCATTCAATAAAATTGCAGAACTCTTAATATTTAAAAATGTGTTGTTATGGATTTTTAAATAGTTTTATGTTTTTGATACTACAAAATGTATATCCAAGAAATTTCAAATGATTTCTATATACTTATTTAAATGGATTTTCCCGATTTCAAGGGATTTTATCGAACTTCTAGAGACCTTTATGGAATAAATTAAACTTTATTTCAATTTGCTTCAAACGGCTCTAAAGAAATTCAAGAGATTTCGTTTCAAAAATTTGTAGAACTTTTCATACTTGAAAATTAATATTTGTATTAATTGTGGTAAGGATAAAATAAGAAATCTTAGACAGAAATATTTAATTATAATTATCACGATTTAATTACTAATGAAAGAATTTTTTGAAGAGAATAATAAATATTATAAATAATTAAATAATTAAATTTTATTTTATTTTTTTATTAAATTAAATAATTACGAGAACGAGTTAAAACATAAAGAAAATTGTTTGTTTAAAACATTTCAGGTTTTCTCAGACTTTTTCATACCGATGTGAATGGATTTTGAACGACCTAAGTATATCCAATTTAAAAAAATGAATTCCCTAATGGCAAAAATAATTAAAAACTCATTTAAAATTATTTAAAAACTACAACTTCTAATAAAAAGATTATTTCTTCTTTTCTAAATGTAAAAATAAATGTTTAATCTTTTCCCTATATTTCCCAATTTTCGTGAAAAGAATTACCCTGTTTCCCCTTTTCTGAGCTCTTTATGCGCTGCGATACTTATCTTTCTAATTTGCGAAAGAATCCTACCTTTTCCAGCTTCGAGGTCTTTTGGTTTGGATCCATTGGCAAGACTCGGTTCCCAAGGTGAAAAATTTCCCTCAAGAGATGGTTTTCCGAGAGATGAATATTAATTCCTGGACCGAGAAGTCTGCAGCACGCGTTGTATTGAGTTCGAGCGCACCAACCTTCCAGGCACAATACTTCCCTGCCAAACCTGATCTGCATTTCCGGTATAATGTCTTCCTGTAAAAAAGTAGAGAGAACGCGAAATTAGATGCTGTGTGAAAAGAACAGTACTCGGACTCAATTAAGAAATTCAGAATAGCATTAATAGTAGCATCAATTTGGGAAAAGGGTGGAAAATAGTGTTATGCAATTGTTTTAAATATTACACTGAGGGGATTTTTATCTATTATACAATATAAATCTCTCAAAAATCGGGTAAAATGTTTCGGAAACTTTTTAAATGCCCGAAAAGCTTTGAAATCCTGAAATCTGTTGAGATCCTCTCAAAATTTCTGGAAAACTCTTAAATCTTTTTGAATCCCTTAAAATCTTTGAAATAATCGCTGATATCCAACCTATTTAAAATACTTTAAAACTTACTCAAATCCTACGAAATTTATTGCAAATCCTTAAAACTGTTGAAATTTCGTTAAATACCTTGGTATGTTTTTGAATCCTTGGAAATTTATCAAACCCCTTAAATCTTGTGAACTCTCTAGTAATCCCACAAAAATCGAGTAAAACCCCGTAAAAAGATCGTGAAATATCTAATAACTTCCAAATTCGTTTAAAAATTATGAAATATTTTTAATCCTCTGAAATCTCGTAAAATCTCATCAAATCTAACCCTTGAATTCTGTCGAAATTATTTGAAATCCCTGGAAAACTCCAATTCTTCTTTTAACTCCCATGAAATCTATAGAAAATTCTTAAAATTTTCTAGAATCTTTTAATTCCTTTTGAAATCCTACGAATCCCTCAAATATTGTAAAATTCCTTGAAATTTTTATAAATATCGTAAAAATTCCTTGCAATCTTCTAATCTGTTAAATCTTCTGAAATCTTGCGAAATTATAAAAAATGTCATAAAATTCCTCAGATGTATTTTAAAGTACATTACATTCTTTAAGATGTTTTGAAATTTTAAAAATCCCTTAAATCTGGTAAAATCTCTAGAAATCTTTTGACATCCCGAACAACATCCTGAACTCTTTAACACAAAATCCCAATTTCGAAATTCCCTGACTGATGTTTGTTTCTAAATTTATTTCAAACACTTTTAGTAAAGACAGTCATACAGCATTTTATAAGGGTCCATCTACCAATTACGTAAAAATACATGAATTTTCAACCAAAGAAATTAATTTTTAACTAAATTAATAATAAATCTTCAACAAAAAATGAATTTTCAACAAAATAGTTAAATTTTCAGTAAAATAATTAGTTTTCAAGCAAATTAAAACTAGTTTTTAAGCACCAAAATTAATTTTGAACCAAGAAGTTTAATTTTCAACTAAGAAGATTAATTTTCTAAACAAATAATAATTTTAAACAAAATGCATAAATTTTCAAACAAATATTTGAATTTTTAAAGGAATTTTCAACATAATAATCAAATTTTCAACCAAAGAAACGAATTTTCAACCAAACAGACGAATTAGTCACCAAGAACAATAATTTTCTACCACAAGACAAATTTTCAAACAAAAGACAGGAATTTTCAACCAAAAATGTAATAGTTGATATTTCAACCAAAAAATATTTTTATTTTAAGCAAAAAAAGTTATTCAACCAAAAAATACGAATTTTCAACAACATAGTTGAATTCTCAGCCAAAACAGATTATTTTTTAACCAAAAAGTTGTGATATTTAAGCAAGAAATATGGAATTTCTACCAAAATGGACGAATTGTCAACCCAGAAATACCAATTTTTAAACAAAACAGTTGAATTTTCAACCAAAAAGAATTCCATTTCATTTATATACTCCCTAAAATTAGGTAGAAATGTTTTTAATTTCCCTAAAATCCTTCAAAATCATTGAAATCGTTCTTTTAACCAATCTAGCGAAGAAGTTCCAAAATAAGTTTAAAGGTAAAATGAAAAAAATAGTTAGATTAGCGAGCAATTTGAGAAAATAGTAGCATTAGTGTAATTTTTTATTTATTAAGTTGGAAATGTATTTAATTTCTTGAAAATTCGTAGTTTTTGGTAGAAAATTAATCTTGTTGGTTAAAAAATCGTTTTTCTAGCAGAAAATTAATCTTCTGTGTTAAAAATTGGTATTTTTGGTTGAAATTTTTACTATTTGGTGGAAAATCCAATTAGTTAGTACAAAATTAAACTGTTTTGTAGAAAATTCTTTTTTTTTTTTTGTAAAAATTAAACGACTGTATTTTTGGTTAAAAATTATATAATATAATAACATTAATAATATTTTATAATAATATAATTATATTATTATAAAAATTAATCTTTTTGAGTTTAAAAATTCAAATATTTAGTGAAAAAATTTTGTAAACGACAAAAATATTTTTGTATTTTCCTGAAAATTAGACTATTTGGTTAAAAATCAATGTATTTGTTAAGAATTCATCTTTTGTGGTAGAAAATTAATCATCTGTGTTGAAAATTAACGTTTTTGGTTTAAAATTAAAATATTTGCTACAAAATTAAACAGTTTTGTGGAAAATTAGTCTTTTTTTTATTGAAAATTAATTGTCTTCAATGAAAATTTTACTACTCTATTTTTGGTTAGAAATTAATCTTTTTTAGTTTAAAAATTCAACTATTCAGTTAAAAAAAATTTTAAACGAAAAAAATATAAACTCGTCTCTTCTGGTAGAAAATTAATCTTCTTGGTTGGAAATTCAACTATTTGATTCAAAATTGATGTATTTTGTTGTGAACTCATCATGTTTTGTAGAAAATTAATCTTCTGTTAAGAAAATTCATCTTTTTCGTTGAAAATTAAACCATTTGGTACAAAATTAAAATGTTTTGTAAAAAAAAATTTCTTTTTATTGAAAATTGATTTTCATAAATGAAAATTTAACCACTCCATTTTGAGTTAAAAATGATATTTTTAGCTTAAACATTCATTTACTTAGTAAAAATGTTTAGAAAGTAAAAAAAAAACACTAAAAATTGCTCAAATAAAATGGGGACTAACATTACATCCATTGTCCAAACTATTTAGTTGGAAACTTATTTCATTTGTTGAAAATTTGTCTTTTTTAGTAGAAAGTTAATATTCTTGGTTAAAATTTCAACTAACAAGCGTATGTATTTTTATCTTTGTTGGCGGAAAATTATTTTTTTTTTTTGTGTTGAAAATTCGTCTTTTTGGTTGGAAATTTAACTGTTTCGTTGAAAATGCAACTGTTTTGTAGGAAGCTCATATTTTTTGTTAAAAATGCCACTGTTTGAAAATTAATCTGTTTTTGTTGAGGGTTCAACTAATTTGTTGGAAATTCGTTCTTCTTGGTTCAATTCAACTGTTTCTGATTAAAAATCAAATTCTTTTCCTGGTTAAAATATCAGCTCTTGATATGACGGACATATTATTTTAGCCAATTAGCGAAGAAGTTCAAAAATATTTTTCAAGGAAAAGTAAAGAAATATTGGGGCATGAGCGGACAATTGTGATAAAATAGAGTCTTTAGTGTCATTTTTTTTTAAATAGTGGCAAAATAGTGTCAATAGTGTGGTATTTCCGAGGCATGTGAATAACGTTAATTACCTCAACATATCGCAAAATGTCTCTAAAGCTGGCACGTTGTTGTTTACGGTCTTTTTTCGCTCTGTATTTGTTGGAATCAGTCGCTAGATCCTTAAGTATATCGACCAGATCGAGAGCCCACTCTTGTTCGTAATCGTCACAGTAGTCGCGACCAAGTTCGAATATCACCGCCAATGCTTCTCCGGCTGAGAGACGCACATCGAGATGTGGAGATTGCAGCAACTCTCGCAATCGGTTCAAGGATCTAAAAATAATTTTATTCTAAATTTAGCTTTATTGCAAAAAAAACTAATTAACATATCTTTTGTCATATTGGAGATAATAACAGGCCTCAGACTCACTTCAGAGAGCAAAAATAGTGTAAATAGTGCCACAAATTTGAAAAAATAGGGTAAAAATATTATCACAAAATTTGTAAAGCATTTTGTTTGAAAAATTATTATAAGATTTTCAATTTTTTGTTAAATTCTAGTACTCAAAATATTATTAATAACTTTAATTAAATTAAATTTTTTCTAGAAGTAGTTGAGAGAAATACAAATGTTGTCATAAGACTAAAAATTTACTAATATCTTGTGCTATTTTTGTCGCAATACCTGTTCGGTATTTACTTTTACAAATGTACAATTTTATCATTTCTTCAGGGCAATGAATGAGTGTGCAATGGAAAATTAACTTTCTTTTTCAGCAAAATTTCCTGATCAAAACTCCTATTTACTTATCGCAGACTTCACAATTTTTCCTTTTTATCATTTTCCACTTAAATGCGAACTGAATTAAAAGAAATCCAGCCATTTTTGGTTGAAAGTTCACTCTTTTCGGTTAAAAATTAATCCGTTTTGGTTGAAAATTCAACTGCTTTGTAAAAAAATTCTTATTTTCGGCTAAAAAAAATCAACAATTTGGTAGAAAATTGTTGTATTTTATAAATATTTATATATTTTTATTTATTTTTCTAATATACATACATTTAATTGAAAATTCGTCTTTTTTGGTAGAAAATCGATTTTCTTTTGGTTAGAAATTAAGGCAGGATTCTACTTTCGAACGCGCGAAAAAAATGCTATTTTTGTAAATTTTGTTAAAAAACATTTAGAAAGATATTGATGTAGGGTTTTTTATGCTTAATAAATATACTCTTAAAGTACTGTAAAAAAATTTTTTAGTTTATCTTATGCGCTCTATATACATTTAAGTGACACTTTCTCGAAACCACGTTTTTTATCGCTTGTTAAAAAATCTCCGAAACTACCGAATTGATTGGTCTGAAATTTATACCACATATTCTATACATATACATAAACCGGTGGTAGCAGATTTTTGCATTTTCATGCACAAAAAAAAAAAAAAATGGCGCAAATTCGACAAAAAAATCAAAAATCAAATTTTTTTGCTTATTTTTTGCAAAATAATAATAGTAAAAATAAAAATTTTCACATAAATCTGCTAGCACCGGTAGAGACTTTTTTAACAAGCTGTAAAAAACGTGGTTTCGAGAAAGTGCCATTTAAATGTATATAGAGCTCATAAAATAAACTAAAACAATTTTTTAAATGTATTTTAAGAGTATATTTATTAAGCATAACAAACCCTACATCAATAGAGTTCATATGAGAAAAGTGAGGAATAAGGGAATTACACGAGACGGTATGGGAGGGGGGGGGGATTTTTAGATTAATCTAGAATTCCCGTGTTGTTTATTTTAAAAACACGTTCGTTTCGCAACACTACTCCTTACCCAGGTCGCTAATCAATCTAGCAAGCACCCCAGACCAAGAGCTTCACAAAGTCATTATGTAAAGCTCTCCACTCGGGTCCATTATGATCCAAGGTCAATCGAGAATAATCCTAAAGTGAAATCTTGATAATACATATTATTTAAGAAATTCCATTGTCTTCAATTCTCTGTCAAAGTTACAAGTTTTGATGAATAAATAAATAATATAGAAGGATAATGTTTGATAACTGCAGCAATTGAATCAAATGGGAATCAATGATCTGCACTGACAATAAACTACTTGTTGCGTAAGCACTCGCTCTCCAATTGCGTAGCACGTCGGAAGGATAAATTAGTTTTTGTCTCTAGATTGAAGGAAAAACTTAACTCGAGAGACAATAAAAATAGCTTGTAAGAGAGAAGTCGTCACAAAAGTGTAGTTGTAATTACATGGCTCAGAATTTCGCATTAAATGATTAAATATCGATATTAAAGATTGCTTGCGAGACCATTTTTAATCATTAATCTCAATAGTCTTTCGCACAATCACAGATATTGGCCCTGTAACCTACACCATCTCGCGAATATTATGGACTTGAAGTCGTGGACATTGCTTCATCGGTTGTGTAGCAGAATGAAGGGTGGAGAAATCGCGTGACGTAATGTGTCCGTATAAAGGCAATCAAAATAAATGATCCTAAATTGCTCGAGAGCCTTGTTTTAGGTGAGTGAAGATAATAAGAACGTTAAATAAAAAGCTGCGAAAAACTCTTTCGACCGAAAACAGATGTTTTTAATTCAATGGTAAATGACAGATGCTGAGAAATTAGGTAATTTTCTGAGTCATTTCGTACTCTTTTGGTGAGAGTTATTTGGAAGAAGCAATACCTTTCGTGATTATTTAATAGGGTGACTAGCTGTTCGATGATACAAAATTGCATCGAATCAAAAATATTACTTTTTGATGTACAATTTGTACGGACTTTGAAGCTAAATATCTTGTGCAAAAATATTTTATCACATACCATAACAATTAAAGCATCTCAATAAATCGGGTTTACAATGTCTAAAGTATTCAACATTGAACTTATTCAAACTTTGGAGCTTAAAATATTGAATGTTTAAAAAATGAAAAAATTTCAAGTTCGCATATTTTTAAATTAAAACTGGGCAAATTTACTGATAATAAGGAAAATGAACTCCATAATTTCATTCTGACCCTATATTGGGCCATTAACATTAAATTTTATCATATATATATATATATGCCTTATATACATACAACACAATTATCCTACCAAAATAAACATCTAAGTTTGAATATTTAAAAAAGTAAAAGTATACAAATTTGAGCACGTACAAAATTTACAGCATTATAGTTTGTATGTTTTCCAAATTAAAATAACTCAAGGATGAACATTTTAACATTTTTTTAAAAGCTTCCGAATTGAATAAAAGACGGTTTCATCATTGAAAAACATGCAATTAGTGTAGTCTTCATAATTTGCAAACAAGCAGATTTTGTGTTTATTATACAAAGACAAATAGTCAACCTCTAAACTTAAAAGTTCACAATAAAAACGAATGCATAAAATAATTAGAATTCAACCAAATTCTGGAACTCATATAAAGAGTGAGATTTTAAATTTTGATCACTTTTTCTTAAATCGACACAAGTGGCTGAATTTAAGGTCAAATTTTGTCAAGTGTAACAATTTTAAGAATTCGTCCTTACTGTATTTCAAAATTAAAACTTTTTAAGTTTGGATCTTTGAAAAATTAAATTGAATAGATACTTGAAAAAAAATTAAATTAAATAAAAAATTTAATATTTTTAAATTCTACAGCTTCCAAAATACAACGTATTTACGATTAGAAAAATTAAATTCAACTTAGGACGTCGTCAAAAGTATTCAGATTCATTATCAAAAGTAAAAAATGTTAGGTAGAATCAAAATTTCAAAGATTTACACTGAGAAAAAAATACTACATTCTTAATGAATATACTATTGAATCAATGGACCTTGTTCAAACGCAGATATTTTATTGATTCAAATGATTCAAACAGAATTTAAAGTATCACTATTCGGCTCAATAGTGATGCCATAAATTCTTCAGCATATATGCATAGGCGCACACTAACTATTGCATAGTGTACATTAGATATGCCCAGCTCGGGGAAATTCCCTCCGGAAACACATGTTCCGCGTCCACCACTCTTTCTCCTAGAGAGCGGGAGTGGTGGTAAACGCTCGCGAGAATCTCTACTCTGTGACGTACGGTCGTACGCTGCAAGCGTTTACCACCACTCCCGCTCTCTATGAGAAAGAGTGGTGGACGCGGAACATGTGTTCCCGGAGGGAATTTCCCCGAGCTGGGCTACATTGTACAAGCAAATGAAAAATTACTTAATATTTTACTTGATTTAGAAAATCGGCGAAAAAAGGCCGATTGATAATTGTAAAGAATTTTATAAAAGAATCATAAGCGTGTTTAATGCAAAAATAGTCAAGATCATAATTGTTTATTTAAGTATAGTTATTGGCATATTTGTTTTTTGATAGGACTATAGATAGATAGGACTATTTAAATTAGGGCATTAGGTAAATAGAACCGGTTTTCAATTTGTAAATTTAAAAAATGCAACTTATCATCAATGATGTAAATAATCTGAAGTTAGAGTTAAGTATTCAACCAAACCCCACAAATTATTGAAGGAATTCTGATTTAAAAATTGAAGACCTGGTATAGATACCCTTAATTATAAAATATAAATATGGATTTTCTACTTTGTTGTTGTGATATTTTTTCCTTTTTTTTATAATTTAGTCCATGCATATTGCGTAGGGCAATTATTACAATGATTAGTGTATCATCTACGAAATGTTCAAATCTCAAGATCAATTTGTTAATGGTTGATTTACCAGTGAAGTGGGAAATTCAAAATTCGTAGAATAAGTGTAATGTATGCTATTCGGGGAACAGAGTTGTAATGAAGCCACCGGATGAGAATTGTCGTCGAAAATGAGCGTTCCCTCTCGTTCCGCAAAATACAGCACGCGAGGGTAAATTCTACCATTCAAAAATTGCAGGCGCGTTCAAACGTTGGTTTGCCATGCGTCGACAGCAGCTGCTCAGAAAATAGACAAACCACCGAGTCGACAATGACAATACCCAAAATTTCCATTGTCCATGGCGCGTGTTCTGAATCAAATAAGTTCCATAAACTCCCAATTTCCTAGAATTTAAACATTTTTCACCAATTACCAACATAAACGTAATATTTTATCAATTTTTCAAAAGTTAATACATAACTATTCTTACATTAATAGTTATGATGTGAACTGCTTTTTCCTACGGTAGGCTTATATTTCCTTTTGAATGTGGCAAAAGCTGTTACTCCCCCTAGATGGATGGGCTTCAGATTTCAATTCGACTTGACAAAGTTATAACATTCTCAATGTTTCTTTCATTGTCAGTTTTCCCCATGTAAACACATGGAAAATTTCAAATCGCTGAGGGCACCTCTAAATATTACTCGATTGAGCTCAAACTTGGTGGGTATATAAGATAACAGGATTAGAGGCTATTTTTAAATTAAAGAATCCTTTAAAATTAACAAAAACTCAAAAATAATCAACATGTACGATAAAGATTTTGTTCTGAGAAGTCATAGGAGTGTGAAATTGATAAAAATCAGTAGCTGCATGTGCTTACAATGGGATTCATGTAGCGAATTGTCATTGACGGTTTGGCGTTTGTTTTGATTTCTTCTATGGTGGTTGGTCGAATGACATGGCGTTATTTATTATTTTCCTGGTCTTTCAGTCCCATAAAGGGCATGAGGCCTTTTTTAGAGCAACAGTGATTCGTTTTCGTTTCGCGTGAATGGCCTCCTTCCTAATCGTCCACCACGAAAGTGAGGCTGCTCAGACATTCTAGGCACGTTTTGTACGCTACACCAGTCATTGACGTTTATTTATTCCGACTGTGCAAAATGCGACTCAATTTCGCAATACCTTGAGATCAATTTCAGATTCTGTCTAGCAGTCATTGACGCTAAAAACACATTGTTGTTGACCATGCACATTCATTTCATTTTAGATTTAAAGTCCATTTTTAAAAGTCATGTTTCCAGTTCTATTTATGCAACAGTTACAAAAATTGTCATTTAAATCAGAAACACGTGCTATCAGAAATGTGGCATGTTGTAAAACATTTTCGATGTTACGGAACACATATATTGTCAACCCGTCATCTTGACAGAAGGTCATCAAATCATGTGTTTTCTCAATTATCTTATCGTCTTTTCAAGAAAAGCAAGTTCCTCTTCATAAAGAAAGTTTTGTCCTTTTGTGTTTGGAATTTAAGTAAGATTATAACAATTTTTTAAAACTGAAGTGAAGAAATTCGCAGAAATTTTGTGAAATACACTTGCAATTAGGCTTCCATGCCGATTTATAATTTGGGATGTATTCCATTGGGATTCAACAGAAATTCAACAGCAGTCATTAGAAATTTAATATAAAATATTTTTTAGTTGAAACTAAACAATTGCAAGATAATAAAAACACATATGATTATAAAAATTGAACGACTGAGTTTTTTATAAGACTGATTTCATGTCAGTTCGGAGCAGAAATAAAATTAACCATCAAATGTTGATTATTATTTTACTGGGAAAATAAGCGATATTTTTAATCGTACACATGCGTATTGCAAAATTGTGGTTGAGCCATAAACTCTGAGAATTATTCATGCATGTATTTAATTATTGAATGTTGGAACATAAATGATTAAGTTATGATTAAATTATTAACGTTTATGTGCAGTTCTTGACAAAAATTGAAATATTTCAGTAACTGACATTTATTAATTTAATTTAAAAATTTGCATTTTCTATAGCTTTCATGCATGTAATATACGATATATTACAGTCAAAAATATATGTATACTTATTACTTGAGAAACTCAACTTTATATTTGGGCATTTCCATGAAAGTGTACATGCGTTACGATACATTAATGAATGTTAAAAAACGTACTATTATTGGAATTGGAATTTTTTCATATTATTCATATTAATAGTTACCAGAAGCTTATAAAACACCTCTACTTTTTTTTAGTTGTAACGAATAATGCGTTTTGTTTTGTTAAGTAATGTGACGGGACGCACGTACATTTTGTCCGCTTTTTCGTCGGAATGTCCATATTTACAAAAACACACAGTGAAAACAAAGTGTTATTTTAACACTGATGCCGGAGATACAATGAAATGCAGGGAAATTTAGCTTTAGCGGTATTATATGGGAACTTACGTATTTTAAATGCCATTACGGTTTTGAAATGAGATATTTATCTTTTTACAATATTCAAGTAACCACCCGTAACAAACGTTTACCTTGATTTTTTGCTGGGAATTTTTAGTTGAGACTTAAGTGGGAGGACAATATCTTTTTTCAGTTTTGCTCTACTTGGTTAATTGTATAAAGAGAAATATTTTTTTATCAATATTCAAGAGAATCCTAAGCCCGCTTTACTTAAACTAATAATTACATGCAGAGTTACTGTATTGACTCTATTCAATACGGCCGCCGCATGTAATTTGTACGAACATTTAACTACTGTGTTATTCGCTTCGCCAATATTGGTACGCTTCATTGTTATTGACGGTTGGTGTGAATAAGGGGCCTTTTGTTATAAAAGACATGCTTGCATTCTTTTAATTATGATTTTATAATTTGGCTGATCCTAAAAGTCTTCTTAAGATAATTATTCTGCCAATGTAAGTAAAAATAAAAATTCTCCTTTGAAGTTATTATTAATAAAAGTTTGATCCATATATACACTCCCGATGGGGTAATTATGGATCAACATTTTTGTTTGTTGATAAAAGTATGTACAATTTTTTTTCTTTGGTTTGATTCTTTTTATATTTTTACATTAAGCTTTACTTCTTGACGCAAAAATATCAATATATTTCTTTTTATCCGCAGGGCACCGAATATTTGTTAACCATAATTTTTATCATTTTTTTATTTAATTTGATTTATAATTTCTTCTGGGAAATATGGCATCTCACTTTTTACTATAATACGAAAGAAAGTAGCAATTAAAAAGTTCGCGAAATGCGTACATTTTCGTCTCAGTAATTGCTCTACGCCCCCATCCAATATTTGCCATATTCATTTTTGATCCTGAAAGATCCAAGTAGAAGTTTTTGAGATTCTTGCCTTCGTGATTCGACAGTCGCCACGTTCTGAATTTTTGCTCAATTCTTGATGAAATTTCCAAGCTTTCACACTCAAACTTTTGTTCTTTATTTTGGTTGTATCTCTCAAATCTTTATAGCTTCGCTCATCTCATAATGCTTAATAAATAAGTACTCTTAAGTTATATACTTCTTTATAAAACAGAGACGTGTTTGTGTATAAATTAGTACCGAATTCTTCAATATGACTCAATCAGATGTTTTTATGTTTTTGTTCCCCTCTTGTCGCCTGAACGACTTTTCATACGAAGAACTGGAGCTGCATTCGAGCCACTGAGTCACCTCACCATTTCGACAAGTTCGCATGCGTGTCGAGAATTCAAAATTGAAATTTTCAAGAAACTATAATCTGGAAACTCACTGTAGTGATTGGAGCAATGCGTTGTCGATAGAAATCCGATAACACAAGTAGATCCAACCGGCGTCCTGCGTGGGACAAACTTGTCGCAACACTCGTTACATATGAATCTGAATGGCACGTACACAATTAAATTTGGACAAAGGTACGGTCGCGCGAAAGGGCGGGAAATCTCATAATCGACACTTGGCGCGCGCGAAACGCGCCCTTATCGAGACAAAGAAACGGTTTCCTGTCTGCAGGTAGACGGAAGAAATTTCCGTCTTTAGAATCGCGCTAAGATCCTACACGATGCGAAGCGAGCGATCGTGGCAACGGGTTTCGTGGTACTATGGCACTATAGTAAGTAAGTTTTACGTGTGTGCCCGCCGAGCATTCAGTTTGTCGGGACGGGAGAGAGCGAGCGAAGGGTAGGAGGTATGACAGAGGCAGATGGCATTTCCGACTCGAACCGAACAACTGCGAAAACAGCCGAAACTCCCAGACAAACTGGTATATTTTCCAAGTCTATACGTTAGATGGCTCTTTACTACAGTCAAATGAGCTAAAACCGCCTAAAAGCAAAATGACAGGATTTTGAATGTACCGCCATATTATATTTTCAGGGTAGGCTAGCACCGAAACCGTTATTACGCATCGGGCCAATATTTGAAATGGTTTTCTAACATGTTTCATTCTGGTTTGGGAACGTCCATTAATTACGCTAGGATGATTTTTTAAATGTTTCACCTCCCCCATTCTTACGTAAGATTTTATATTTTTACTTAATATTATACCAACAAAAAACCTGGAGTTTAATCAGGTTTCAAAAGATTTTACGGAATTTCAATGGATCTTGAAGGATTGCGTGGGATTTTAGGAGATTTGAAGGGATTTAAGAAATTTTGAACTATTTCAGAGGAAGTCACGGGATTTTAAAGGATTGTAAGAGATACCGAAGTATTTTTCGCGGATTACAAAGGATGTCAAGGGACTTCACGAAGAAGTCGTGGGATTTTAAAGGATACCTAAGTAAGAATTTTCACGAATTTTAAGGATTTCTGGTGATAATAAAGAAAATTTGCAAATCTAGAGGGATTTCATAAGATTTTAGAGGATTTTTAAAGATTTTAAGAGTTTGACACAATTACCCCGTACAATTTTTAAAGAGATTTTACGGGATTTTAAGAGACATCGAAGGATTCCGGTGGATTTTTATGAATTTTAATGAAATAAGAACGATTTTCGCAGATTGCAAAGAATTTAAATGGATTTAAAGGGATTTTAAGCGATTTCAAGAGATTTAAAAATATTTCGAAAGAAGTCATGTGATTTTAAAGGATTTCACAGGATTTTATGAGAGACCGAAGTATTTTCATGAACTTTGAAAGACGTGAGGGAATTTTAATGAGATTTCGCAAATTTGAAGGGATTTCATAATATTTTAAGAGAGGTTAAGGGATTTTATGGATTTTAAGAGATTACAAAAGATTAAAAAATTACGAGAGGTTTCACAGATTTTAAATGATTTTTAAAGACTTCATGGTATTTTAAAGAATTCCAAACATTCCTATTAAGGATTCTACGAGATTTCATGAAAGGTGTATAACAGATTTCAAGAATGGTTATCTCCTCAACTTTATATTTATTGGACGTATGTAATGTGAAATATTACATAATAAAAAAGAAATAAAACAAAAAGTGTATTGTACTAACTTCTTAATTGCTAGTTTTTTGTATTATTGCAAAAGGTGTGATACTGTATTTCCCGGGGGAAATTATGGATCGAATTTAATAATTAAAGTCTATAAACATTATGTTTAAGAAAAATTCGGGACACTACGAAGTTTTTTTTTATTATAATATAATGATACTTTTGTTTAAGGAAGCGAGAAATGGGGAAATTAAATAATGGTTATAGATATAGAACTTATAGCCTAAAAAATATGACATTCATTGGAAATTGCACGATTTTGACGTTAACTTTGATAACTATGAAGAAAAGTAATTTAAAAACTATATTACAAATAATATCAACTTAATGGAAAAATATAAAAAGCATTAAATATTCATTTTCAAAAGATTCTCTTGCCTATAACCTAAAAAAATTTTTTTTTTCTAAACATACTTAGGTATTCTTAAAAAAATATTAAAAAGTCAAATTATTTTTATTATTATACTCTGTAATGTCCAAACAAATATTTCCATATCGGCTGGGCCCCAGAAAATAATTTTTATATACTTTTATGAACAAACACAAATTTGTATTCATAATTACCCCATTGAAAGTGTAAATTTTGATCAAACTTTGATTGCATCAAGAGCTTCCAAGGAAAATAAAAAAGAAAATAAATTTGTATAGGATATGTTTAAAAGGCTCTTAAGAACAGTGTTATACATGGTATAAAAGAAATTGTGTACGTATATTTCCTCATTTTTGGCGACGCCGCGATCTGAAAAATTCGCGAATTTTGATCCATAATTACCCCGGTTGACGGTATATATATAAAAAACTAAAAACACACACACACATACTAAGCCTATGTACTATGGCGACATAGTAATCTAAATTTGAATCAGTGAGAAATGAAGTCCTGAATCAAATCAGTAAGAATTTTCACTGATTCATAACGCAAAATCACTGCTGATTGGAATAGCTAGAAATGGGCCATTGATTGAAATTAGTAAGAATTTTCACTGATAATCAGTAAAATTACATTGATTCAAATGTAGAAAGTAAGAAAAAAGTGATAGAATATCGATACACATATCCATTCTATGACCTAGAACTGATAACACTGAAAAAAATTGTTAAGCTGTCCTAGCTAGATGGCAAAATTAGCTAAAACAGTCAGATATTTAGGTAATAAAGTTAGAAATTTAGGTAACACAGATCAATTTTCTTAGAAAACGAAATCCAGCTAAACGTCTAGCTTTACAGTTAATTTAATTATTTAAATTTGAATCAAACAATTTTTTTATGTTTCAATCTAAAATTATTTTAATAACTCTCGTGGACGCTACTTTTTACTGTGTATAAGGCTATGTCGTACTTACTCGATTCCTACCCTACCGACATTTTTTTTGAACCAGTCAAATTTTGTATGGTCGTACATTTTTAGAATCACAGAAAAATGTTTTTTTGAAACCACTTTTAAAGGAAATTGTTTTTTTTTTCGTTTTTAAAAAATTAAATTGATTTTTACATCATTCTCGTCTACAAGAAATGAAACAAAAGTGATCTTATTTTGACTTTGAGAGTATGAAAAATGTATTTCCACTCCCAGAAAAAAATTCCAATTGAAATAACGCCCTGCGAATTGCATATCTTTCAATTCCAGATTCAGACATTTAAAGCAAGTTAATGGATTTTTGTTTACTGTGCTATTCCTACCTCTATATGCATATGATTTATTGTTAGTAAAAATACATTGCGTTCAGTCGAATCCCAAAAATTCAGAGTGGAAAAAGTTACTGCAAAAGTGAAATCTAATTAAATTTAATTAATGTTCGATTTTAACAAGCTTATATTTCGAGAGTTATATATGAGAAACCTGACTTATCTGTATGCCTAAAATATATAATTATGTGCCTGGCTCTAAATAAAAGGTTCTAATGCCTATAAGTCAAGATTTTAAGGAATAAATTACAATATTGCATTTAAAAATATAAGATTTCAGCATACTGAAACCGTCAAAATCTCAAAATCTATATTTCGGGCATTTAGGATTAGATCATGGGATGTTGCAAAATGAGTATAATTGTCTTAAGTAATTTGTTTAATTATTTATTATTTAAAAAATTTGCCCTGCAAAGCTATATAAATACTTGATACATTGTAATATTTGTAATAAAATTCATCAGATTTTTCCACCACCTTAAGTTTTAACAAAATTAAGGATTCTTCTTTTGGCAACGCCATTCGCTGGGGTTTTGACTTTGATCTGAAATCCAAAATTGTACATGTTAAATTATTTAATATAAATATTTTAATGAGTGTTTCACTAAGTTATTTGAAGAAACATCTCAAAGTCATTACATATTAAAAAAATTCTTTTCTTCAAGCAGAAAAATTGAATAGGGAAACAGTTGAAGCCTTGGGACAGCTAACGTTGGATCAACAAAAATATTTGTATTCAAAATTATGTTCACAGCATGCCAAGAGATTTGTTCCCAAGAATGTTCTGTTCTGTGTCGTATTATAAATATGTCATCGAAAAAACTATGCCATTGAACAAAGTATATCAAAATATACCTATATACTCAGAGTTTTAACAAAGATTTCAGATTTAAAAAGTCAAAGTTTTGTTCAGTTAGAAAATATTAATGCTAAGTGAATACGGCCTGAAATAATTTTTCTAAATAAATCTAGCTCTACTTTTTTAATTATACAGTTTTATACATTTTTTTACTTCCTGCAAACTTTAGGCATGGCTTAACATTAAAAATCCTTGCTTAAGATGGAGTTGAACCTTAAAAATTCCAGCTATATATTATTTTATTTGATATTTATGTGCAGACCTATGCTCAAACGATAATATCATATTACTTCGTTACAAGTATCATCATTCCAGTAAAATAACTTTAACTGTGCCAGATAATTAATTAAGGCAATTTTGTAATTGGACTGCAAATATTTTAGGGAAAGCGTTCTACTGAAATATCCTCCCATCAGGCGTAAAAATTATCTATAGTTTATACATAGTGTGAAATATAATATATATTTTTTACTTATTTTATACAATTTTTATATGAAACAAATGAAAATTATATATAATACTTCACACTATATATAATTTTTCCGCGTGGGCTATACAGTGACATATTCCTCGTGGAATATTTATGAATAATTTTAGAATTATAGGGCAGATGTTTAGAATAAAAGTTCAACTCACGGCAATAATAGAGATCGGAGCAACATTCTTTATCATCGCCACACTCTTCATTTTCCTTTTTTTTTAGTACACGCGGAAATTTCTCAAAAAAAAAGAGCCATACGCAGAAGGACGAAGAAGGCGATGATTTTTAGATGTATTTTAATTGATAACTGACATTTTCTGCTTCGATGCCCGCTTATATACAGTATTGCCAAGTACCCGAGGACAAGTTTAATGCTCTGCTCTATTTCTCTCTTATCTAAACTAATATTTTCATTCTGCTTTCTGCAGTATTTACCAGCAATCCACACCATGTAGTGCATAGCATGTGCACATGTGTACACGTGTAAATCTCTATAATATGGAACAGCATGAGTTTTGAAATTGGTGTAAAGAATCAAAGCTATTACCAATTCTCTTGAATAAAAGTGTGAAATTTAGTACCATTATGTTTTGTATTTAAATTTATCAGAGGATTAATTCACTTTACTCAAACCATGTGATAGAAGATCGATACACATATTCATTCTAACACTTATAACTGACAAGAGATCAGAATTACATATGGCTTAAAAGTTATTTTAACGATTTATATTTCAACGATTTAAGTTATTACTAAACAATGTTTCAATGTTTCAATCTAAAATTATTTTATTAATGCTCGGGAACGCTATTTTTTACTGTGTATTTCCAGTCTTTAATATTGAAGGCTATGTCCTGTCATACTTACCTGATTCATACCTTACCGACATTTTTTTTAACAAATCGCGTCAAAGATGTTTACACGAAATGCAACATTAAGTTGATAATTTAGGAAATTAAATAAAAGGCGCTAATGAACGTTTTTGTGGTCCTACATTTTTAGAATTAAAAAATATATATATTTTTGTAACCGTTTATAAAGGATTTTTTTTCAATTGAATTGGTTTTTACATTATTTTCGTGTAGAAGAAGTGCAACACGAGCGATTTTTTTTTTACTTTGAGAGTATAAAAAACGTATTTCCACTCTCTGGGAAAAAATCTATCAATTAGATCCAGATATTTCGAAACAAGTTAATGGACCGGGACCAGGTCGGGACTCCCGATCGGGACTCCCGATCGCAACCCGATCGGAACTCGATCAGTCTCATTATAATCCATTTTATGGATTCCCCGAATAACGAGAGATTTGTAAATTCTAAAATATTATTTATTTGAAACAAAAATAACATACGTTTACTTTAAGTACAGTCGAAACTAGTGCGCGGTCCTCTCTTTTCGACGGCTACTCCAATCTTTGTCATTTCCAATAATTGTTCCAATGTTGCTTGGAGCTCTGAAGCTGCGTTGATGTCAGCCGGAAATTGATTTTCAAGTGGATCCAAATTTTCTGGCTCGTCCACATTCATCAACTGAACGGGTTAAACAATATTCACTTCCGGGTAACTTACATTACCATATATAATTATTTTATTTATATTTATTGAAAAAAGATAATTTAATTGATGATTAATTTATTTATGGTTAGGTTCCAATGAGCCGCAGAGCGTAATTACTTACTTTCATTTTCCTCACGCAGGTTTCGAGGTATACTGGCTAGTGCTCGGTGCCTCCGAACATTCTAAATTTATTTATGCAATGCTAAATGTTCTAAATAGAGCAATTTTTAATTTAAGTTTGAGAGCACTGAAGAGTGTGGTTTCCAATTCTTATTCAAAGTATTAAATATAGTAAGGATAAAATAACAAATATTGGATAGAAATATTTAAATACATTTACAATTAACCGATTTAATGTATTTCCAATTTGAAAAAAATAAATTCTTTAATGGCAGAAATACTTAAAAATATACTTAACATTATTTAAAAACTATATAATTTATCTTGAAAAGGATTGTTTCTTTTTCTCTAAATTAAAAAATGAATGTTAAATATTTCCCCTATTTTTTCCATTTTTCGTGAAAATGACCCCATCCTATTTAAATTCGATACATCATAATTGAATAAATATTAAATTGCTTGTTCCCGTATATTTTTTTTCTTGGTGCATTTAGTAATCTTATCTAAAATAATTATATTGCATTGCAGTTTTGCAAATCACCCGCAGCAATTATTTTTTGCTTTGGCGTCGGCCTTGTTCTTGATTTTTGTCAACTTTCAATAGCCTCTTGCTCGTTTCACTTTGTGGTCACTGACGCGGCGAATTTACATAACCTGATCCCATTTCAAAATTTTTGACAAAAAATTTTAGAAATGTAATTATTTAAATGCTCGTTCATCCACAATGCGAAAAAAAGATAATTTCATTAGACCAGTAAGTGCCATTTGGCTAACGTTGAGCGCGTACCACCTTTGGCCACACAGTTCCATTTAACGTTCGTATATTGGGAATTTTTTAAGGATAGAACGTTGTAGGTTTATTGAAGCTAACGAAGGATTGAGCTAAACAAGTTTGCGAGAGAATTTGAAAATTATTTATGGCAAAAATGTTAGTTGGAGTATTGCATTTATAATAAAATTTAATTCTTAATGTGCGTCATTCCACAAGAAAAGGAACCATTTTTTCGATCGTGGTTTAAGAGTTATTTGCGTTTTTGTGAATAAAGTCCAAAGTATCGATTTTGGTGTTTTGATAAGAAATCATACTAATAATTAAATAATTTGTATGTTTGAACATTAGAACTTTAGAGGCAATTTTCTTGCTTGAAATTTCTAAGATTTCAAGTCGAAATATATTGCATTTCCGACGAAATAGTTGAACTTTTAAAAAAATAGTTGAATTTTCAAGCAATCAAGAAAGATGACGTTTCTACGATAAAATATGGATGATTAATCCAAAAGGACAATTGTGTAATAAAACAGTTCAATTTTCGATCAAACAAGATGACTAATAAAAAAGTTAAATTTGCAACCTACCCAGATGCATTTTCAATCAGATGGTCGAATTGTCAAACAAAGAAGATGAAGCATTAACCAAAAACAGTTGTATTTTAAACCAAATATGTATAGTTAAATTTTCAAGTCAAAAATACGATTTTTCGACCAAAAAATACAAAATACAAAAAACCCATTTTTAACCAGATAGTTGAATTTTTAATTGAAAAAGATGACGTTTTCAACCAAACATGGAATAGCTAAATCTTCAGTTGAGAAAAATTACTTTTCAACCAAACAAAAAGAGACCAGAATTTTTAAACAGTTTAATTAAACGAAAAAAACTAGTTTTTAACAAAATAGTTAAATCCTCAACCAAATAGATAAATTTCCAACAAAAAAGATTAATTTTCTACCCAAGAAGAAGAATTTTCAACAAAATAATAAAATTTGTCAACAAAAGAGGTGAGTTTTATAAAAATGAATTTTTAATAAAGTGGTTCAACTTTGAACCAGTTAGTTGAATTTTGAACAAAAAAAGATTAATTTCTAACCAAATACGAATGTTCAACAAAGTAGTTGAATCCTTAGCTAGAAAGATTAATTCCCTACAAAAAAGAATAAGTTTTACACGTATCAAAATACATGAAATTTGAACCAAAAAGTAGAGTTTCTAACTAATATAGATCATTTTTGAATTAAAAATATCAATTTCCAACTGAAAATGGAATAGTTAAATTTTCAGTAAAAAAAGTTAATTCTAAACAAAAAAAAAACTGAATTTTCAATAAAAAAGTTCAACATTTAACCAACAGTGGAATTTTCAACCAAAAATATATTTTTAAAATTAATTAGATTAATTTTATACCAAAAAGACAAGTTTTCAACAAAATACATGATTTTTAAACAAATAGTTGAATTTTGAACTAAAAAACATACATTTTCAAAGAAATACTTGAATTTTTAACTAAAAAAGGTTAATATTAAGGCTGCGTCTAGTCGCCCCGAAAAATTGAGGGCGTTGGAAAAGGGGATGGACTAATCGTCCCGAAAATTCGTCATTCCGAATTTCGGGACGACGACACATTTCGAATTTTTCAACTGAACGTGAAACGAATTTTGCACGAAATAGTTAAATTTTCAAGTGAAGAGATAACTCATCAACGAAAAAAATAAATTTTTAACAAAATAGAGACATTTTCAACAAAATAGTTAAATTTTTAATCAAATACATAGCTGAATTTTTAACCAAAGGAGATGAATTCCGAATCAAAAATATAGTAGACTTTTTAACCAACAAAAAAAACGATATTTTATCGAAAAATAGTTGGACTTTCTTATTGGGTTTTAAAAAGGGGGAAAAGAGAGGAATAGGGGAAAGAATGTGAAGTCTGAAATATAAAAGTGATTTTCAAACTTATTAAATTATTATTGAACTGTACCGGTGCAGAGCAATCTTTCGCAAAATCCGCTGTTAAAGTTTATTATTAGGAAACGTACTAGACGTTATCTAAGTTCGTAAAGCTACTTCTAATGGCGCCCTCCCACACCCTGTTACAAACTCTAGTTTTTGCCCCCCCCCCCCCTATTGGCAACGTAGTTTATGGGGGCCCCTTATCGAGATTCTACCGGGTGACTTGTTTTTTAACCTAAGGGGATCGTTCTGGGCTTACATTGTCGGGAATTTATCCGGCTACATGCCCCTAATATCCAACTTCATACCGACAAAGTAGTGCCTGTTCTTATGAAATGAGATATTTTAACGCTTCAATTTGAACGCTGTGTGTTTAAATTTCAATTAGGAATTTACTCTTGGATTTTGAATTTCTTGAAAATATAAAATAAATTAAATATTTTCAGATGAACTGTGAATGGCTTGATGTATACCTATTTCAGTATTCTCGATTATAGTGAATGCTTGCATTTGAAATTGATTTCGAGATATTCTAAAGAGGAAGGAGCTTACTGCAAATTGGGTTCTCTTTCCAAAGCGAAAACTTTTTCTCCTCACTTCCTGTAAAACGTCCAACCGTTTAAAAATCTGGCTCGGTCTTGCGATGGCACACGACCTCGTATAGAGTTTTTGGCACGACACAAACCCAAATAACTCACAGAGAGCGTCCGTCATCTTTTGATTACCTAACCTAATAGTGTTCCTCCTATAATGGAACCAAATATGTGGGAACTTTCGGAAGATCGCGAAAGCTCTTGTCATCCACTCCTAACTAGTCTATTATATTCGTCAAACTTCGAAAGCCTCTTTGCTTTGATGTGCAGGTGCATCCGACGTGATTGGAACTTTCTTATGCCTGCATAATACATATTTTCTCATTTAAATTCAAATCTTATTCAGGTTTAATTTGATAATTTCGAAATTGGTGATCTTGAATCGGAAAAATTAGTGATCTCTAAATTTTAATGAGTGAAAAGTGGGTCACTGGATTTAATCAGTAAGAGCCTTCATGAATTGAATAGTCAGTAACCACTGAGAAACCACTGCGAAATCATTGTCTATTTACTGAAATTCTAGTTCTTTTTTACTCATTTTTCAGTGGAAATGTTTATTGAAATTTCCGTACCTATTCCCACTAGAATATCATTCAACCGGGATTGAAAAATTCAGTAAATATTAATTGATTTCTCCAAGACTAGAATGACTGTTTCACTTCTCAGTTACTGATTTTCATTGCATTTTTATGGATTAAAAATTAGAGAGTGCGGTAATTCTATGTAAACATTTGAAATTGTCCAATTTCAAATGCAAGAACAAATTAAAATATCGGATAGCTTTATCAATCGTGGAAATTCGAACTTTTCAAATTGAGAAACATTTAAACGCATCAAATTAAAAAATTACAATTAACAACGTGTAAAATAAGGATTTTTAAATTAGCATTGCATAAAATCGCAACGCTTATGTGTTGTCATCGTCAAGTTTAATTTACTATCATAAAAGCAAATACAAAGTAAAAAGATCTTATACTTTTCTTACAGCTTAATTTTATCATGCCTTAGATTAAGCCTATTTTTTCCTTAAAACATAGTTGTAGCTTCTAGCAGTTAAAACCTTTTTTCATTAAGTTTTTAGTTTATAAGGCGAGCGGGGAGTCCCGACCGTATCTAAGGCAAAATATAAACCCTATTTTTCATAATAATATATATTATTATTGATATTTATTTACTATCTTAGTATTAACTAATATGACAATTTCGACATTTTTCGATCTTGCGTTGCAGAAATTCTCTAAAAATCAAAATCTCTCTAAAATTGAATGATTCAAAAATGAGTCAATGGATTAAATCAGTAAGAGTTTTCACTGATGATATAGTTGAATTTACTGAATCATCGGTCAAATTCGTTGATTAATCAGTAACCAAGTTCTCACTGATTCATAGTATTGTATGCCTATTGCCCTTTTTTCATTTAATTTGTTAAACTAGGTTACACAGTTACTTTCTTAATTTGAGTCAGTGAATTATTAACTATTACAACTAGTACTTATTGTATTTAGTAATAAACTAGTAAACTTTTTATTTTCACTGGGAAATCAGTCAATTTAAGTCATTAACTGGGAGAAAATGAAATAAGTGAAATTTTACTGATCCTTAGTAATCGACTTTTGGTTATTTCACTGATTCGAATTATTAAGATTAAGGTGATGCAAAACTTAGTGAAAACTCATGAATCATTTTTTTTAAACGAGACCTAAAAGCTTTGAAATGTTTCTCTGTGCAAAAAAAAAAAAATTATCCGTTATTATCCTTATTAATTTAATAAACTATTATCTATATCCGAATCAGTTATATTTGAATAAAAATGTAGTTAAATTGATTTAATGTTCAGTCAAATTGATGTCTTATTTCTTGCTTGACGAAATGAACTAATTTTTAGTTAAAAAAATCGACTTAAATTAGTCAAATTTAAATGATTCAGAGTAGAAAAACACGCAGAAACTTTAGTAAAATAATTTCACACATTTTTCAGTAAAATATCATATCCTTGTTTGTGACTAGTTCAGTTAGTGGAATTTGAGTACAAATTTCGTCTTTGAAATTTTGGATGAGATTTTAAAAGAATCTCGGTAAAGAATATAAGAATGACAATATTACTGTAGTAGTAATTCTACAAAAGGAGTACAATTTATTTCAATTAGGATTAAGCCTCCTGTCATTTTTAGATATTTCAATCTATAAAATAAATTTTCTCAAATGAAAAAGTTAGATTCATGCATGATTAATAGGGGAGACCACTCTACAATAGATAATGATCCTACAGCAGATAATCATTAATTCAAAATACTGATGTTTGTAAAACAATTAATTTAATTAAATTAATAGTTAGGACTCTATATGTTTTAATAAATTAAAATTAGAAATAATTATTTTAGATATCATTGTGCTTTTAATTAACGATTATCAACTGTAGGGGCGTCTCCCCTACTCAAAATTCCATTATTGAAGCATTTTCCTTCATTTTTTGTTTATTTGTATTTACTTGCTCGCCATTATCAATATGCTCTCTTTTTTACATTTGTGATTTAAATTTAATTGACTAAACTTAAAATTCCTAATTATGAATTAAATAATGTAACACTTGTGGTCAAATTGAAACCTGTAGATACCGAAAGGGTTCCTTTGGAGACTTTAATCGGAACAACATGAAGGCGCATTCATAAACCAACCGTTTGCAAAGTGCGCTTGGTATATTATAGATCGATTTACAGTTATTGACCGATGATTTCAGACCAAAAGTTTCTTGCACATGAATGAGCCTTTATGCTTACAAGTTTGCTACATAACCTGCAAATGATATTTTCAACTCATTATATCCATTCTATTTGTTTTAGTATTTGGTACTTTAATTCTCTTAAACAAATTATGTCCGTCAGAGTTCTATTACATATGCGCTTTAACATATGCGTTGTGTTATTAAACAGATGCAATGTCGAAGTCTGCACAGCGAAAAATAGGATCTTTGGAAATGGTCTCTATTTAAAATGGGTAACTTTGGAGGTCCAACTAGTGGCTCCTTTGGAAAAAATTCATCATTTTGGGTTCCTTTTCAGTTAGAGGGGTTCCCTTTTTTAATTCTCAAGGAAAGTATAGTTCCTTTATATATTATTTCAATTTTTTTCAGATGGAAGAGGGGAGGGATCAAAATATTTTGTTACAACTTGTTACAAAAGGGAGGGAATAGTTAAACATGGGGCAAAGATGTGTTACGTAATTTATGGATGGATTATAGGCAGAATAATTAGATGAAATATTTTTTTCTTGAGTATCAGGAGTTCTTGGTTGGCAGGTACTTTTCCAACATTCCTTTCAGTTGAGGTGAACTGCTCGGAAGCAGATTTCGCAATCTCGCGGCTCTCAAATTAAAGCGCCTGTAAATTAAAACATGCCCGCTCGAGTTAATACGCATCGAGTACCCACGCGTTTGTGCCAGGCCAGAGTACTTGGTTGGTGGTCAATTCGCGTAATGGCGAAATGAAAGTACGAGAACTTCATTAAGCCAAAGAAAAGCTTCGTTAATGCAGAAGCTTAGCTTTCCTAGCTTGCAGCGACATTGGTTAAGGCTTTCATTAGTGAAGTTAATCGGGTAGGTACAGGGATCTTATGCAGCCGCTTTTACTCAAGTTAGTGTGGCATTTTCGTTTCCGTAAGTAATGCAAATTTTGAAGCGATACTCAACCCAGTTTTTTTAGTTTACTTATATTCTAATCTCTCAAGATTAGTTTAGTACTTACCTAAACTGAGATAATTATGGGTCATTTTGGGGTTTCTATGGAACACCACTTGAGCCTAATAAGGGGCCGTCTATAAAATACGTTACCAACGGTGCAGTTCAATATAACTTAATAAGTTTGGAAACCACTTTCATATTTCAGATATCAAACTCTTTCCCCTATTTCTCTCATCTGCCCTTTTAAACAAAATTCTTGTCTTTCCCCCTGGTTTCAAGAAACTTCCCCCTTTTCTCGTTTCTTTTTGCTTAAATTTAAACTGAATTAGTAGAATCCAATAAGACAATCTTTTTTCGAAATTTTTTATAGAAAATCCAACCAAATATTATATTTTTGGTCCAGAATCCATCTTGTTTGCTTACAAATTCTAATATGTGGTTGAAATTTTAATTATTTTATTGAAAATGTAACTTTTTTTAAAGTCATCTTTTTTAGCAAAAATTTAATTACTTGGTTGAACTACTTTGTTTGAAAAATCTTTTTTTTTTTTGTTGGAGATTCATCATTTCATTTGAAAATTCAAGCACTTGCTTAAAAATTTTTATATTATGTTGAAACTTAGTTGTTTTTTTCTGGTTGCGCATTAATTTGTTAATTATTCCACTTTTAGTTCAAAGTTGATCCTTTTAATTAAAAATTGAACTTTTCTAGTTGAAAATTCAACTACACTCCAAGTCCCATAGAAGCCGGTTCGGTTTTGTAATTCCTAGAACTGCTGGCCCACGCAGTTTCTCAGCGGGCAGGGTGAGAGATAGTTGCGACTCTCATCTCGGAAGGACCGCAGAGCGCGAGTACTCAGTCGAGTATATGGCACAATATTATGCTATATATGCAATATTATCCTATTGTAACTGGTTCAGGCGGCCTTGAATATTTACGTTTCGAGGCTATCGATTTAGTAACAAGGCCAGTGCGAGGCAACCCCCGAAACTGTTATTATATGGGATTGATTATTTTGGTTTAAAGTTCATATTTTTGTGTTGAAAATTGTACTGTTTGTAAAAAATTCGTCTTCTTTTTATTGAAAATTCAACAATTTGGAATGTAATTTAACGAACTGGTTGAAAATTAACATTTATTGTTGAAAATTTATTTTTTTTTCTTGAGAATTTAAATACTTTGTTAAGAATAAAAGTATTATTATACAAATTTAACTATATAATAAAAAATTACCTTTTTTTAACTCAATATGTTCGGGTTAAAAATTCAATTGTTTTGTTGATGAATCGTCTTTTTAGAATAAAAATTTAACAATTCTGTTGAAAATTTAACTTGTTTCTTGAAATTTCGTATTTTTGTTGTTAAAAATTAATATTTTTATGTGAAAATGTAGTTAATCCATTTTGGTTGTAAATTTTTTCTCTATAAATTGAAAAATTTACTGTTTGGTAGAAAATTCATATCTTTTGTTGAAAATCGTCTTTATGGTTAAAAAAATTCATCTTTTTGGTTGATTTTTATTGATTGTAAATTCATAGTTTAGATTAAGGATTCAACTATTATGTTAATGATTCTTTTTTTTCGTTTAATTCAACCGGTTAAAAATTCATCTTTCTGTTTTAAGATAAATTTTGGCTACGTTACTTTTTAGAGAGAGAGAGAGGGGGGGGGGGCAGAACTATGGTCGTCAACAAAGGGGGAAGCGGGGTCAAAAATAGCCCAAAATTGGTAATGTAGATTATGAACTCCCCCTAACTATAAGGGGAAATATTTATTCGTAATGTGCCTTTCTATAAATGAAGAATAGCAGTCCATAATTAGATAACAAAATGAGCATTTTTGCAACAGAGCGAAAAAATTTTATTTTAAATTGAAATCTCTATTTAAAGATAAAACAAATGTCCACTCTCCAGTGCCAGCGTTCTTATATTGAAACCAAAAAAGTTTGATCAAAAAAAGTTATCTATGTTCGAGGAAATGCATGTGTAATTTGATAATCTCAAAGTGTCACCTAAAATTGGATCAGGCTTGACTGCGGTTTGCGATAAAAAATTGAAGTTTTAGTTTAAAAATGAAATCATACTTCCGAGACATAAAGTTTCTGAATCCTGTTAAGTAAACTTATATATAAAAAAGTTAGCCAATTCCGAGAAAATCGATTGAGAGTTTTGAGAGTAAAATTTCTTGGGGATTTAGACTCAGCTTTGGATAGGGATTAATAAACAAATTTTCAATTTTTTATGGGGTATTTTGACGTTTTTATGGAACAGCACTTGAGTGTAATAACTGTAAGGGGAAACATTTATTCGTAATGAGACTGTCTGTAAATGAAGAGTAGCAGTCCACAACGGGGTAAAGGACGTTCTTCCGAAAATGGGTTTATTTTATAGAAAAATTAAAAAATTAAGTACATATTGTGTAAAAGGATTTTTTTTCCATCTTTTTTTTCCATAGAAATTGAGGGCGTGGCAAAACATAAGGGGACAAGGGACACGTCACCATTTGCCATTTCACCGGGAAATAATTGGTTTTCTCTATCTTTCACAATTTTTCCTAACATAATTATTGTTCCTACAGTTTCGTAAAGAATTAAAGGAGCCAAATTACTTATCTACATTAAAATCGATGTAAATAAACATCTTTCCTAATATTTGAAGGCAGGTACATAATCGAATCCTAACTGCTTAGAAGAAAAAATTCATCTGTCTATCGCAGTGCGATATTTTCACAATAAGTCTTCATTTTCTCGTAATTCAAACAGATTTTTTGAACAAACTTTTTTTGCTTATTCATAAAATCAATATCTAAAGAGTGGGCTCCTTTTTTTTATTTAAACTGAAAATTAAGTTTTTTATCGCAATCGGTAGCCGAGCATGCTCTAATTTTACGTTAGTGTCATTTTGAGATTGTCAACTTCCACATATATTTTCTCGAAACTGAATACATTTTTCTGATCAAACCTTTTTGACCTCATTTCATACACTCTTCAGCTCGGAAGTGGACTTTTTGTTGTTGTTTAATTGGCGATTTTGATTTTAGCGAATGTTTTTATGCTTTAATGTAAAATTGCCATTTCGTCCCTTACCTCCTTTCGGCGTGCCACCCATCAAATGTTATTTTATAACACATGCATGATTTTGGTCATTTTTAATGCCTGTGAAGCGGGGCTAAAGTAGTGCGCAATTTTTTTTTTTTTATATTTTTAAAAATTGTTCAAATTTTTTATATTTGGGAAAATTTTTGGTAATTTATATATTTATAAGTTCACCATAAGTATCCAGAATTTTGATAATTAATAAAATTACTATAAATTTTCGACATTTTTGGTAATTCATAATTTTATCATAAATTTCAAAATTTATAGAAATAAATTCCAAGAAATTTAAAAATATTCTCAAGAATTGTACAAGTTGGTTTGAATTTATAAATTTACCATTAATACCCAAAATTTTTGGTATTTCATCAATATAACATAAATTTCAAGAATTTCCAGAATTAAATTTTTTGTGGTGAATTTATAAATTTGCCATCATTCACTAAAATTTTTGAAATTTTTGGTGATTTGTATATTTGCGATAAATTTACAAAATTTCTGAAATATACAAAATTTATGGTACTTTATCAATTTACGATAAATTTAAAGCATTTCGAAAGAATGGTTGGAATCTGTGAATGAGACATTAATTCAAAGAGACATAGGAACCCATAGAAACACGAGAGCTTGCATGAAAAAATGCATGGACGTGCAGGAAGCTAGAGTAGTATGCCAGGACAGAAAAGTTTGGCGACAAATAGTTTATAAAAAGAATGTGAGCAGAGTGAATGAAGCCTGAAAAAAAGATCTTGGATACTAATGGGCCCAAGTGGAGAACCACACATGATATAATAATAATAATCTCTCAGAAAATAAGTCATTAAAATCCGAAAAAATTGGATAGACTTTTATTACGTCCTAAATGATCCTTTAATAATTGGGATCAATAAATTAATGCTTCTCCTTATTCTTCCCTAATTTCCTCGTTTGTCTGAATAGATAACCAATTCAAATGTCATGAGGATGCCAATGATAATACTGACAAGGTTGGTTATATACTTATTTATTAATCAGAAATAAGTTAGAAGACCCAAGTGAAAGTATAAATTATAACGGAGAGTTTCGAGATACAAAAGGTTTAGAAGTGTTACAAGACATTTACTCACTTTTGAGCCTGAGAGGCATCTTCTCAGGAGGTAACACTGTAATCCCAAGGTTTTAACTTGTCACTCACGAATCGATATTTTTAAGTTACAGTCTTTCACGATACAATTTTCGTTTCCAATCGTTGGAATTCTACAAAACGGACGATTCGTCTATGTCTTATTGGTTGCTGTTTCCTCCTACATTTATGCTTCGTATTTGGAAATTCCGCTTGGTTAGTTGACCTTGCCAGCAAGTGTGTTTCCTTAAGAGTTAAAGCATTCTTAACTCTTGGTAGCTGATCTCCACCAGAAGTGGTACTGTTGAAGGGTTAAATCATTCGTTTTCCGTTTATTGGTCACTGTTTTCGTAAATGGTTTGGCTTGTAGTCTAACGATAACAAATAGATTTTATAATGAGTTTTCGGCGAACTTCTCCCAAATAATAATAATAATAATAATAATAATAAAATAGGGCGTTACATCTCGTAACACCTCTCCTCGCAGATTGAGGATAGTCGAAAATGTTTTTGACTATACTCGATATTTCGAAAGAAATAATAACTATTTATACAATTATAGCTAGTTGACAATTTTCCGGATCTAAGAATACTTTGAATATTACAAGGTTACCAATTTAGATTGAACGAAGATCTTACAATTTTCTGTATGCAAAACATTTTCAATATTGCATATTTATGAACTTTGGATGAAACGCTATACTATTTATACTTTCAGTTGAATATTTCCAGTGTTACCAAGCTACTTAATTTTAAATAAGTCGCATATTTTATAATGTTTTTGTATAAAGGGAGATTAAAAAGATTTCTAGTTTTGAATAAGCGATGATTTTACAATTTTTCATGTATTAAGGAAAATTTTCAGTACTAAAACAATTAACTATCAGTAAACGATGATTTCACCATTTTCACGTGTTAAGAACATTTTTAAAAATTAAAAACAATTAAGTTTCAGTGAACGATGATTTTACGAAATTTTTTTTTTCCGTCATTAAAAAACATTTTTAATGTTAAAACAATTAGGGTTCAGTAAAAAATGGTTTCACAATTTTTTCATACATTAAAGAATATTTCCATCATTAAAAACAATTAATTTTCAGTAAATAATGGTTTCACATTTTTTTCATACGTTAAAGAATATTTTCAATATTAAAAACAAATAATAATCGGTAAACGATAATTTCACAATTTGTATGTGTTAAGAATATTTTCAAAATTAAAACAATTAAGTTTCGGTGAACGATGATTTTACAATTGTCTGTTTTAAATAACATTTTCAATATTATAAAGTTATTAATTTCAAGTGAAACTCTGATTTTACACGTTTTTCTGTTATTAAATAACATTTTCAATAATAATATTGAGTAAAACACTGATTTTACAAGTTTCCTGTATGAAAGAATATTTTTAATATTACAAAATTAGTAATTCTAAGTAAAAACGTTAATTTTACAAATTTGAACAAGATTATGCAGAGTTCTACCCTCCCCTCGCAGATCGAGGATGGGCGGCATGCGTCCATCATCGATACAATTCTGAAGAAATTGTGAAAAATAGAGAATTATTCAATATTCTATGTCTTTTCCATTAATCTTTTTGGCTAACCTATATATGAGAGAAATGTGTGCAACTTTCATATGAATCACATTATAATTGATATTAATACTGTCTGTGAAGTATTTAGAGTGCATATTTGTTCAAACATATAAATAAAACATCTGGGGTCTTATTAACATTTATATGGCATTTACATCAATGATTATAGTATTGTTGAGTTTAACTCATAAGTGAAATTTATTAAAGGAAGAAAAATTATATAATGATTAAAAAGTTATTGTATCATTTTCCTATTGGACTTCACAGTAAAATATAATTACTGTAATAATAAATTTTATTTGAAGGATTACTCAAACTATAAATGAAACCGTACTATCGCGCGTTTTATGGAGGTTCGTGTATTACAGAAAATCGCTTTTTGCCACCAAGTTTATTAAAGCATTTTTGCACTTGACTTTTGTTCATTGTTTATTAACTTTAGGTAGTTTATAAACTTTTCAAATATTTTTCCAGAATAATAAAATTCCCGGCAGTTTGTAATATTACCGAATTTGAAAATTCCCGAAATTATAAAATTGCTGAGGGACGGCTGGAAAATCCCGAAAAATAAAATTCCTGAAAATAAAAATTCCTGATTAATAAAATTCCCGAATAACAAAATTTCCAAATAAAAAATTCTCGACAGTTTACAACATTAGTGAATTTAAAAATTCCCAAATAATGAAATTCCTGCAATCATAAAATTCCTGAGGGGCGACTGAAGAATCTCGAAAAATAAAATTCCTGATACGATAAAATTCCCGAATTGGAAATTTCGCGATTAATAAAATTCCCAAATAATAAAATTTCTCGTACATAAAATTCCTGACCCTCCCTCTCCCCTGGAGCCATCTGTATACCAGATTTCCCCTTTGAGGAGCGGCTACCATTTGCTTCTCACAGATTTCTGCTTGGGATGCAGACGCGGAAAGCTTTAGCAAAGTTGAAGCGTTTTGTTATTTTATCTTGCCTCATCTGTGGAATAGGCAGTGCCCTGATATCACACGGGAGCCTAGTGTGTCTATTCTCTTGAGTCCATCTATTTGCTCTTGACAGGCGGCCCATAGCGTGTGCCGCTCTAGCGGTTATCGGAACATGTAGTGGTTCTTTATAGAGCATGAATCCTACCGCCGCTGTGGGCCTAGTCCTCATTGCTTTAGTCAGACCCCTAAATGCTAGCGTTTGTAATCTTCGCAACCTGTACTGCATTGGTTTGAGTTCCGCTCTAGGCCACCCGACCACGGCCGCATGTAGGAGCCTGGGTTTTAGGACAGCAGAGTAGAGCCATGCAAGAATTTCAGGCCCTAGACCCCACGTCAACCCAAAGTCTCTCCTACATATCCAAAAAGTCATGACAAACTTTCTGCAATGGGTCTCCAGGTTCTTTGCCCAGTTCAGCTTGCTATCTAGGTTTACTCCCAGATATCTAACTGAATCTGAAAACGTCAGCTCCCCACTGCAAAATACAAGAGCGTCAACTTTTGGAACTTCGTAATTTTTCGTGAAAATGACCAGACTTGTCTTTTCCGGATTTACCAAGAGCCCTGAGATATCGCACCAAAGCTCTACGATGCGCAGCGCTGACCTCATAAGACCCATCAGCGTTTCCAGATGAGCCCTTCTGACTAGGATTATAAAGTCATCCACATATCCCTGAGTATATTACCCCTCTTTATTTAGCCTTCAAAGGAGGCCATCCACCACAATGCACCACAGGAGGGGCGATAGGACACCCCCTTGTGGGCATCCCCGCGGAGCCATTCCCCTTACTAGGCCCTCGCCCTTATCTGGTTTCGAGTCTTCTCCGGCGTAGCATGCTTCCTATCCAGCATACAAGCTGGTCCGGCACGCCACATCTCAAAGCCTCCTGAAAGATGACTTCTGGAGGAATATTGCTGACAGCACCCTGTATATCCAAGGAGGTGCATAACCCTTTTGTTTCAACTGCTGCTCCAATTTTGCCACAATAGCATGAAGCATAGTTTCTACAGAGCAGGCTGCCTGAAAAGCATGCTGCCCTCTATGCAGCGGGAAGGCCAAGAGCACCTCATCCCTAATGTATCTCTCAACCTGCTCTCCAACGTCTTCAGGATAAAAGACGTTAGACTGATTGGTCGGAAATATTTTGCAGCAGTGTAACCCTCTCTCCCAGGTTTGGATATGAAGGCCACTCTGCCATCCTTCCATGCCAATAGCACGTGTTTAAGGGATATACTTGCTCTAAATAATTTCGTCAGAGAAGGGACGACAAAATCCATGCCTTTTTGTGAAAGCGTTGGATAAATGCCATTCGCCCCTGGTAATTTAAAAGGACAGAAGGACCCTAAGGCCTATTCCACCTTTTTGTAATCAGCGACCTTAGCCTCGAAATTCCAGTCGGCCCTTTTCACATCTTGGCCCCAGCCTTCCTTCTGTTGGTCGCTTTGGATTCGTTGAAAACCCGGAAAGTGAAATTCGAGCAGGTGATTCAGCGTTGCTTTTTCGTCATCGGCAAACTCACCATTATCGAGCCTTATGAGCTCGAGGCGAGCTTCCGGATTTTTGCTACAATCTTGTGGAGCCTCACTGTTTCCGGAATGTTTTTCGATTCCTTGCAGGAGCCCCTCCAATCTTCTTGCTAATACTTTCTTACATTTTCATTGTACTCATACTGGGCCCTCTTATAGATGTCTCAGTCTGAAGGAAATTCAGTTCTATTTGCCCTATTGCACAACATTCTTGTCTTTTGACGGAGTTTGTCCAGGTGGGTATTCCACCATTCAGCTCCCTTTCTAGACTTAATTGTGCTTGTAGGGCAATTGTTATCATATGATGCAGTCAGAGCCCTTCGAAGAAAATCCGCGGCGTGCTCTAACTCATCAATGGTACAATAACTTGTGGGAAAATCCCCAAGCCTCCATTTGAGTTCCTCTTTAAATGAGTCCCAAAGTGTATTTCTGAGGTTTCTGATCTTGGAAATCATCGGTTTTCCTAGGGTTAATAGAAACACGAAATATTTGCGGTCCGAGAGATACTCCTCATTGGAGACTCTCCAGCCCACTACCCTGTTCCTCAGTACACCCGAGCATAGTGTCAAATCGAGAACCTCACTCCTGTTCTTAGTCTGGAATGTGGGAGTATCACCCCGATTCAGAATCTCCAGCTCTGTGCCTACTAGGTATTCAATTAAATCTCTCCGTCATTGATCTTTGTGCTTCCCCACACCGTGTGATGAGAGTTTGCATCACAGCCCAACAGCAGAGGAATTTTGTTCACTTGACAGTGCCGAATTAGTCTCCAGATCTCTGGGGGCGGGAGTCCCTCGGCATCGCCAGGGAAATAAGCCGAGGAAAGAAGCACCTCTAGCCTTTCTCCGCTACTGACCCTGAGTCTCACCTGAATAACGGTGAGATCTCTAGAGCAGAATTTAGGCAACAAGATCGCATTCATACCTTCGCCGGCTATGCATGCCCTTATCACTTTTTTTCATGGTCCCTTATATATGAAGCCACATCCTGACAAACAAACAGCAAGCTACGAATCATTTCCCTGTATAATCAGGGTTCTTGGATTAGGGCAATTCCTGCCTGCACCACTGACAAGCGCCTGGTCAGGACCGCCGAGGCGCCTTTGCTGTGGTGCAGATTAATCTGCATCATGGAGATTCCTGTCTCAGCCATTAAAAGGGCCATTAAAAGAGCCCCTAGATAGGGTCGGTAATCCAGAGACGCAAGGGCTCCAGAAGTTCGTACCGCTCGTGGTGGACTACCCCACGAGAAGCCTTCCACCACTGGCGGTGGGTTAGAAGAGGGTCCCGGAAGGGGCCCCTATTTCTTTTTGTTTTGTTTTTTGTGTTTCATTCAGTCATCCCACGAGGAACTAGGGTAATTAGAAACACCCTCTGAAGAGCCTCTGTGAGTCAAATGAACTGATTTGAAATGTTATTATTGACTGATCTGTTATTCGTCGAATCTGCATTATTTAAGTAAAAATTAACTGCGAATTAGTTAAAGATTAATTTTTTACTAAAAGATGAATTTTCTATCCAAAAAAAAGAAAGTTCAATAAAACAGTCCAATTTTCGACCAAAAAAATGACGTTTTTACAAAAAAAATAAATTTTTAACCTAAAGAGCTTAATTATGGAACAAAAATATGATTTTAGACTTTTAATTTGAAAGAAAAAATTAAATTCAAACCCAAAAAATTGATATTCGCAAAACCAAATTTTTCACCCCTGAAGTTTTTTGGGACCCTGTGAAACTTTTTGATATAAATGATATCGTTAAAAGATTGTTTAAACAAAAACTGATCGAAATTTCGAAAAAATGATTAAGACAGTCGTAATCACGGGACTTTTTTCCTTTCAAACAAAAGATTTTACAGGGACCTTATACATATGTATTAGTGTCGACTGGATCAGAGCCAAAAGATATGAATTCTAAATCAAAACTTGAAAAAAAATAACTTTAAACCAAAAAATTAATTTTCCACCAAAAGATGAATTTTCGACTAAAAATATGACTTTTTGGAAAAATAGTATAATTTTTAGCCTTAAAAGTTTCGCCCCAAGATGACATACTGGACTCATCAGTAAGGCAAACAGGGGTGTCTCACAAGAAAAAATCAAACATAAATAACAGTAAAAAATTCTAAATGCTAATGTCAATTAAAAATATCTTCTTTACAATTGACATTTTTTTCCCTCAAAATTAGGTGCAGATGGAAATATTCTACCACTTGATCCAAGCTCTGTTCAGGTAGTAATGATGAATGAATTTGTTTATGGAGGACAACTGACGGAAATCTTTTTTCCCCAATTCATACCAGAATGGATGGATCCTAGTAAAAAACCTAAAAAACATTTGAGGTACGAAGTTTTCATACGAACGTATCAAGACCATGGTTTTAAAGTAGAGCAATGTCTCACTCCGCTATATGTACCTGACTTTTCTCCTCCTGCGATTCCAAAAACAGCTTATCTACGTTTAAAAGATGGCCCAAAGGTTAAAGTTGAAAATTTCGAAAAATACGATGTCAAAAACCCACATAGAAGTTTCAAACCTAACGGTCGCATTTATGTAACACATGCACAAACAAAAGATATCTATACTGCAGAGTTAGGCAGCAATCCCTACTACCACGGGACCTTCTTTGACTTTCCTGGTACTAAAACTAGAACCCGCCTGCCCGGAGAGGGAACATCGACTCAAAGGCCAAGTCGTTCAGGTCGACCACCACTTCCCCCTAAGCCATAAATACGAGACAAGTCTGTATGTCTCCAATGTCTAGAATCAGAAATCATGGTCTAGAAGACACATTGAAGACATTCAAGACAAAATCAAGACCAAATATTTTTACCCGGAAAGTTCTAGGCAGTCAATCATGCCACCGATTAAGTTAAATGCAAAACAAAGTGAAAACACAACGTGCCTTTCTTCATTAGTGAACATGTTGAATCACACCCAGAAATTGTTATGGTCGCTACCGCTATAACCTGTAAAACGCTAAAATGCAGTAAACTAACTCTGTAACTATACCTCACTTTTTAAATAAGAACTCCAGAGATACAAGTTTTAGTTTAGATTCACGAAAGAATTAAATAGTGTCAGGATAGTGCTCGAGTTTCTTGAGCTCCACAGGATCTAAGAACAAATCCTAGAACTTGTTTCGCAGTTTTGATCATGTTTTCTAGGTGCCCTTTATATCTTGAAGGTTGATCGTAATTACATCCTAGGTTTATGGTGCTACTTTCTGCATCAGTTCTCCATCTACCTCATAGCTAAATCCAATCTTCATTTCTTGGGTATGTAATTATTTTGCATTCCTGAATGTTTATTTCTTAGTCTAATTCCCTGCGCTATTCCATAAACTCCCTTAGCAGAATCTGCAATGTTATAATATCTCTTACACAGTCCATTTGCAAATAACACTGTATCATCAACAAAAATCATTTTCTTTGTCCTACTTGCTATATTTATGTTGTTGAAGAAAACTAGATAAGATTAGGCCTTTATTAAATAAGTAAAGGAAGTGCAATCATATCCTGGATATTGGACATAGTGTTTTTCCATACAATAACAAAAATTGCGGTAAGAGCACTACATTTGCTTGCAAACCAGTATTGCTATTGAACTAGGAGATTGTGATTAAGTGAAAAGGCTGCTTAAAAACAAATACAAAAACTTGATTTGCAGTTTTCAAAATAGTTTCTGAGTGCTCTTTATACCTTGAATTTTGATCACAATTACATCCTAGGTTTATGATGTTACTCTCTGCATTAGTTCTCTATCCACTTCATAGCCAAACAAAATCAAATCTTGGTTTCTTGTGAATGTAATTATTTGCATTTCTGAATGTTTATTTCTCAGTCTAATTCCCTACGCTATTCAATAGACTTCCTTAGCTCAATCTGTAATGTTACAATCTCTTACACAGTCCTTCTACAGGTAACTTTCTACCATAAACAAAAATGATTTGAATCGTCCTACTTGCTATATTCATGTCGTTAAGGAAAGCTAGATAGTATTGAGCCAAGATTAAAGGAGCAAAGGAAGTGAAATCATATTCTGTATATTTGATAGGGTTTCCTATACAATAACAAAACTTGCGGAAACATCACTACATTTTCTGGCAAACCAGTATTGCTATTGAATTAGCAGATTGTGATTGAGTGGAAAGACTGCTTGAAAACAAATCCCAGAACTTAACTTGCAGTTTTTATGATAGTTTTCAAGTGATCTTTATATCTTGAATGTTGATCAATTACATCCTAGGCCATGATGCTACACTCTGTATCAGTTCTCGATCCAGTTCATAGCTAAACAAAATCAACTCTTCATTTCTTGTAAATCTAATTATTTTGCATTCCGGAATGTTTATTTCTAAGTCTGACTCCCTACGCTATTCCACAAACCCCCTTATCTTAATCGGCAATGTTATACAATCTCTTACACAGTCCATTTACAAATAACTTTGTATTATCAACTAAAATGATTTTATTTGTCCTACTTGCTATATTTATGTTGTTGAAGAAAACAAGACAGTATTGGGCCTAGATTGAAGGAGCGAAGGGAGTGCAATCATATCCTGGATATTGTACATAGTGTTTTATATATACTGAAAAGGTTGCAGTAACATCAGTATGTTTCCTGGCAAATCGGTGTTGCTATTGAATGAAGAGATTGTTATCAAGTTAAAAGGGTTCTCGAGCTTCTCAAGCTTTACAGGATCTAAAAAGAAATCCCAGAGCTTGATCCGCAGTTTTCACAATAGTTTCTAGGTGCTCTTCATATCTTGAATGTTGATCACAATTACATCCTAGGTCCACAATGCTACTCTCTGTATCAGTTATCCATCCAGTTCATAGCTAAACAAAATCGGATCTTGGTTTCTTGTGACTATAATTATTTTGCATTTCTGCATGTTCATTTCTAAGTCTAATTTCCTGATATTCTATAAAATCCTTCAGCTTAAATTGCAAGGTTATACAATCTCTTACACAGTCCTTCTGCAGGTAACATTGTGTCATCAACAAAAATGATTTTATTTGTCCTACTTGCTATATTTATGTTGTTAAAAAAAACTAGATAGTATTGGGCCAACATTAAAGAAGCAAAGGAATTGCTATCGTATCCTTCATATTGGACATAGTGTTTCCTATACAGTAACAAAAATTGCGGTAACAGCACTACATATGCTGGCAAACCAGTATCGCTATTTAATGAGGAGATTGTGATTAAGTAAAAGGACTGCTCAAAAACAAATCCCAGAACTTGATTTGGAGTTTTTACTATAGTTTCTAGGTGCTCTATATATCTTGAATGTTGATCAATTACATCCTAGGCCATGATGCTACACTCTGTATCAGTTCTCAATCCATTTCATAGCTAAACAAAATCGCATCTTGGTTTCTTGTGAATATAATTATTTTTCATTTCTGAATGTTAATTTCTAAGTCTGATTCCCTACTATTCCATAAACTTCCTTAGCTCAATCTGTCAGGTTATACAATCTCTCACACAGTACTTTGGCAGATAACATTGTTTCATAAACAAAAATAATTTTATTTGTCCTACTTGCTATATTCATTTTGTTGAAGAAAACTAGATAGTATTGGGCCTAGATTAAAGGAGTGAAGGGAGTGCAATCATATCCTGCATATTAAACATAGTGTTTTTAATATAATAAAAAGGTTGCAGTAACAGCAGTATGTTTCCTGGCAAATCAGTGTTGCTATTGAATTAGGAGATTGAGATTAAGTTAAAAGAGTGCTCGAGTTTCTTAAGCTTGACAGGATCTAAAAACAAATCTCAGAACTTGGTTTGCAGTATTCACGATAGTTTCTAGGTGCGCTTTATATCATCAATGATCACAATTAAATCCTAGGTTTATGATGCTACTCTGCATGAGTTCTTCATCTACTTCATAGCTAAATAAAATCAAATCTCGGTTTCTTGTGAATGTGATTATTTTGCATTTCTGAATGTTTATTTCTGAATGTTATTCCCTACGCTATTCCATAAAACCCCTTAGCTTAATATGCAATGTTCTACAATCTCTTACACATTCCATTTGCAAATTACTCTGTATCATCAACAAAACTGATTTTGCTATATTTAGGTTGTTAAAGAGAACTAGATAGTGTTAGGCCTAGATTAGAGAAGCGAAGGAAGTTCAATCATATCCTGCATATTGGAGATAGTGTTTCCTATACAATAACAAAAATTGCAGTAACAGCACTACATTTGCTGGTAAACCAGTATTGCTATTGAATTAGGAGATTGTGATTGAGTGAAAATATTGCTTAAAAACAAATCCCAGAAATTGATTTGCAGTTTTTACGATAGTTTTCAAGTGATCTTTATGTCTTGAATGTTGATCAATTACATCCGAGGTCCATAATGCTACTCTCTGTATCAATTCTCGATCCAGTTTATAGCTAAACGAAATCGGATCCTTGTTTTTTGTAAATATAATTATTTCGCATTTCTAAATGTTCATTTCTAAGACTAATTCCCTACTATTCCATAAATTTCTTCGAGTCAATCTGCAAGGTTATACAATCTCGTACACAGTCCGTTTGCATATAACTTTGTATCATCAACAAAAATGATTTTGTGTGTTTTATTTGCTATATTTATTTCGATAAAGAAAACTGTAGATATTATAGGGCCTCGATCAGAGCTCTGCACAATCCCAGAGGAATTTTGATTTTTCATCTAATTGGGTAACAATTTTTTCCTCCACATCTGGTGCCAACTGCTGTACATTTCTTGCTAAACACTTACTATTTTTAAGGAAATTACCGTTAATTTTAATAGTTTATATTTACTCAGTCCTGTTTAAGGTGAGAGGACCGCGGTTCAAACTTTTTTTTATATGAAACAAAAAAAACCTTTATTTTGTTACCAAGTGGAACAATGTGCATTTATTTTTTCAGCTTTGACTGCTAGTTCATGTAGTAATGCGTGTTTGGTGCATGAAGTTTAAGAAAAAAATATGATAAATATGATAACCATCCAAAAATATCGACAATATATCTGTTTAAGCGTAGTTCTTAGTGTACCAGATGAGTAACATGATAAATGTAAACAAATAATAATTATGTAGATGTATCTTTAAATAAATATGTCTATCCAATTTTAAAAATAAATAGAATTTTAATTTAACAACAATATTGTCTTTTTTTCGAAGATTTTGTACAATGTTTGACATTCCCCATTATAAGGTGCAAACGAAGATGCAGTTATTCAGATGGCTCACGAAAAAAGGAAAATACCGCCAAAAATAAGTCGTATCTCAGTTTTGCACTTATTTATTGTATTTCTGTGGAACCCTATGATAATATAAAGCATTACCGACCTCCCTGTTTAACCCATCGATGGTACATGAACTCCCTACTTGACTGACAGATGGTAAAATAATAATATAAAAATTAGTGACCTCCCTGTTTTACCGCCGGATGGTTACTTTGCATGGAACAGAACCTTATAATGCTAAATTAGCAGGAATCTCCAATACCAACCTTGTTGTATCACCGACTTAGCATGGAACATATCCATAAAATTATTGACCTCTCTGTCTTACCGACCAAAGGTAACAATGCTATCTCAGCAGAAATCTGTACCACTAACCTCACTGTTTCACCGACTGTCGGTAACTTGCGGCGGTGGCGCCATTTGTCGGTAACTGATCACGTAGCCGCCTAGCTTAACTACTCTTAACAATGTTCTCTTTTAAATACTTTTTCGGAATTTTTTAATTGTGGTGGATTTCAATTTAAAATCATTTATAGAGTGTAATGGTCAAATTTCAAATGTATTCTTGAAATCCTATGAATTCCTCAGAATTCTCGATATATCTGAATTCTTTTAAATTATCATCTGAATCGTTTGAATTCCTTGAATTCGTCTGAATTCCCTCAAATCCCTTGTATCGAATTCATGCAATTTTCTGAATTCAGAGAATTTCCTCAATTCGAAAGACTTCAAAATAATGCAGAAAATTTAGAAGAGTTGATGGAATTCAGGAATTGCAGTAAATTCGAGAAATTCGCTGATACCAGGAAATTCAGAGAATTCAGAATATTGTAGGAATTCAGGTGAGTAGAAAGAATTCAGCAATTTAAAGAATTCAGAATATTTAGGGAATTCAGAAAATTTATAGAATTTGAGAAATTTCCTTAATTTCTCAAATATTCTAAATTCAAGGAATTCATGAAACTCAGACAATTTGGAATAATAAAGTAATTAAGGATATTCGAATATTTAAAACAATTCAGAAAATTTCAGGAATTCAAGAGCATTTATGGAATTCAAGGAATTAAACGAATTAAGAGAATTTATAGATATCAGTAATTTCAGAGAATTGAAGGAATTCAAAGAGTTTAGAGATTTCAGAGTGTTCAGAAAATTCAGAAAATTCAGGGATTTCATGGAAAGAACAAAATTCATGGAATTCAGAGAATTCAGGCAATTAAGAGATTTCAGAAAATTCTGGAAATTCAGGGAATTCGAAGATTTTAGGAAATACAGAGAATTCAGGGAATTCATAGATTTAAGTGATTTTGTGAATTCATACAATTCAGGGAATTTAGAGAATTTCAGACATTTCAGAGCATTTAGGTAATTCGAGGAATTCGTAGAATTGGAAGAATTTCAGAAATTTAAAACAGTTATAGAATTCAGGAAATTCTAAATATTCAGGGATTTGAAGAAATTCAGAGAAATCAAGGACTTCAGAAAATTCAGGGAATTCGGAATACTAGAGGAATTCAGCATTTTCAAATTTTTAAAGAAATTCAGATAATTTAAGGGATTCAGGAACATTTATGAAATTCAAGGAATTCAAATAATTCAAGATATTCTAAGAGTTCAGGGAATTCAGAGAAATCAAGAATTTCATAGAATTAAAAGAATTCGAATAGCTTAGAGATTTCAGAGTATTCAGAATATTCAAGGAATTCATGAAATTCAGAGAATTCAGGGAATTCATGGAATTCAACAAATTCATGGGATTCAGAGAATTTAGGGAATTCACAGATTTCAGAAAATTCTGGGAACTCAAGAAATTCAGGGAATTCGAAGAATTTAGGAAATTCAGAGAATTCATAGATTTCAGTGATTCTCGGAATTCAGACAATTCAGGGAATTCAGAGGATTTGAGGGATTTCAGATCATTTGAGTAATTCAAGGAATTCAGAAAATTTGATGAATTTCAGGAATTCAAAATAGTCACAGAATTCAGGAATTTCTGAATATGCAGGGATTTAAGGAAATTCAGAAAAATCAAGGATTTCAGAGAATTCTGGGAATTCGGAGTACTGAAGGAATTCATAATATTTAAATGTTTCAGAGAATTCAGGTAACTTCAGGGATTTCAGAACATTTATGGAATTTAAGGAATTCAAAGAATAAAGGATAATCGAAGAATTAAGGGAATTCGAAGAATTCAGAAAATTGATAGAATTCAGAGAATTAATAGAATTTAGAGATATAATAGATTTAGTAGAATTAATAGAATTCAGGGAATTAAAAGAATTTAGAAAATACAGAGAATTCAGAGAATTTAGATTTGTTATTTTACCATTTTTCAACAATTTGAAGTCAAAATTTTTCTATCTATTACATTTTTACTTTAAAAATTCATTTTTTTTTTTGAAATTTCAAATACTTGGTTAAAAGTTAAACTTCTTTCTTAAGAGTTCATTTTTTGGATGAAAATTCATTTTCGTTGAAAATTCATGTTTCTGCGTTTAAAAGTGAAACTGATTTGCAAAAAATTGGTCTCTTTTAAGAAAAATTGCATCTTTATTGGTTTAAAATGTAATTCGTTAAAAAATAATCTTTTTTAGTTCAAGATTCTACTGATGTGTTCAAAATTTCTTTTTTTGCATGAATTCAAATTTTTTTGACTAAAAATTAAGATATTAGTGTGTTACAATATTAATCATAAATAAATACAATTAGAAAGCAATTAGTTATTTATAATTTGCATATTGTTAAAAATTATTTTTCCCTTCAAATCGAAGTTTGCTAGTTTTTAAAATTCCTTATATTCGTATAAAGAAATATACACATAAGATATGATGTAATCTTTAATTATTCTGAAGATTTCATGGCAAATAAGTACAACAAATATGGAAATTTTGAAATCGAATATTAGCAGCCTTTATTATTCTTTTAATCTATTTATTTTGAAGAATAAACAAAACGTGTCATTGAATCGTAGTCATAAAAGTTAGTATGTATAGAAGTATCTTTTTGAGTCATTCTTCACACAAAATTTTATAAAAATGAAGAATATTGTTGCGATTTTACTCACATTCGTATGTTTCCTCTATTTTAATCGTAAGTATAATATAATATTTAAATTATTATTTATATCAAATATTACATGTATGTTATGCACGTTTACTTAAAAACATTTTATTATTTTATTTCTATTTATTCGTATTATTTTTATTCTAAGGTACCCTAAAAAATGTATCATTGCAATAAATTTACATTATTACAATGCATAATAGGCATTGACACTGAAACAAATGTTTATTTTAAATGTTATTCATTACGATTTGAACCAAAAATTCGCATCCTACCAAAAAATAAAAAATAAAAATTTGTAGTTCTTTTTTGAGTTTACGACTTACGTCTATTATTTTTTTTTCCTGACCTTATTTCGCTTTTCACAATTAAAATAAATGTAATGTTATTTCTCATGATTAAACCAAAAACTGCGCATCATATCAAAAAGTGATTAATAAAAAATTTTTGATCTTTTTTGGGCGCACAATTTTTGTTTATTCATCTTTTTTCGTAGCTTGTGTCGTTTGTCTGAAAATGGTTATTTTATATTTTTAATGTAGGTTTTTATGAATAAAACAAAAAGATGAGTCCTCTCAAAAAGTGATTAATAAATTTTCATCTCTTTTCTGCGTGAACAACTTTTGTTCATTAATTTTTTTTTCACATCTTGTGTCATTTTTCCACAATCTTTTTAATTTGTAATGTTATTTTTACTGTTTAATTTTTAATTCATAATTCATCATTTTTAATTTTTAATTTTTGTTTTTTAATTTTCAATTTTTAATTTTTAAATTTTACTTCAAAATTTAAAGTTTAATATTTAAAATTTAAAATTTAAAATTTTAAATTTTAAATTTTTAATATTTAATTTTTAATTTTCAATTAGTTTTTACATAATGGACTATAGAAATCCAGTAGTTTGGAGTTGTCATATCTGAAATTAACACATTTTCTTTCCTTAATAATGTAAAAAGATTCAATAGTGCAGCGTTTGTACACATTTTTTTCTAAAGCTAATATTTTTGGATGTTGAAAATCAAAGTCATGACCTCTTTCAATTCTGTGTCTTTCAAGTGCCGTGATATTATCTCCATTAGAATTAGGACATTGAAGTTCTTTAATTCTATTGCGTAATGGTCTACTATTATGCCCAAAATAACAACAGGCACAGTATAAACAGTTAAAACAGTAAACAATATTACTTTTAAGAAAAATATCTAATTTATCCTTAGGGATTGGAAAAAAGGTAAAATAAGATTTAGTATGTCTGAAAAGGACCTTATTATTTTTTTGTCTTAAAATATTAGCTATTTTGTCCATAATATCAGATATATATGGAATAAAAGTGAAGGTTTTGAAAAGTGGTGAGTCTATTTTGTAACCTGAATTATAGATGTTGTCAATTCTAATTTTAATTAATCTATTAATTAAGTTAAGTGGGTAGCAATTGTTAATTAAAGTTTGTTGTAATATTTGGATGTTTCGTTTTATGAATTGTAGAGAAGATAATTTAATGGCCCTAACAAAAACTCCAAAAATCATCCCTCTCTTTTGAGACGAAAGGATGTTGTGATAAAAAATGTAAGTATCTACTAGACCAAGTTCCTTTGTGATAGCAGTTTGTTAAAAGAGTGTCATTGAATTTAAAAAAGTTGATCTGAGGCAAAATTTTATTGCATTTAAAAATTCATCTCTGGGAAATAGAATGTTAGAAGCAATCACGTCACATTTATTTTTAATAATTTGTAAAGCTAAATTAATAGGGATCCAAAGAAACCAGAATGTGATGTTCTGGAATTTGGAAGTTTTTAAGAGAATTGAAAAAATCCCAGCTGTTTTTAACATGATACTGTGATTTACCTGTTATTAATCGTAAATGATTTGAAAGGAATTTAGCTAATTTGCCAGTGGTACTGTTTATGGTAGAAACTATTAACCTTGAAGGGTTTCCCTCTTTATGTATTTTGGGAAGTCCATATGCTCCAGGGATTAAAGTAGAATTTGCTTTTAACTGTTCAGCTGCAATGGATGGAATATAAGCATTATGGTCCTATCTATTGATGATAATGTTACTAGAATTTTCTGTAGTGGAAGTAAATTCAAATTTAATTTTTTTAAATTTAGCTTTGTCTGATAATAAATTTAACGTTTGTTCACGAAATTGTGATCTATCAATTGCAACAGTTACATTTCCCTTATCTACTTTGAGGAATATTATATTAGGGTTATCTTTAACAAATTGTATTGCTGGAGAAAAATCTGAATTATCTTGCAATTTTTTTTGTTTAGAATAGGTGAATTAGGAAAATTAAGAGTAGTTTGAGAGCATTTGACTCTTAGTTCATTTTGTACATCAAGGGGAAAATTCCAAATTCCAAATTCAATTGAGGCTATAAAATCTTGTGAAGAAAAATGTTTTTTGTTAAAAGAATTCAAAGAGAAACATAGGACTAATGTTACGATTTTAACAACATCTTCAGGAATTGTTCTATTAGTTAAATTCTCAAATCAAGTGTTTGGAATTTTAAAATCTATTTTCTGTTTAGAAATTCTCGTATATTGTAGGGTATTGTATTTATGTGTTAAATGTTTCTTATGATTTAAAAAAAAGGTTATTGTATTTACGGTTTTCAAAGAGCATAAAATCAACGAAAATTCGATAGGATAGATTTGTAATCAAAATATTGTATGAATATTGTAGTTTCTGATTGATATCAGCGATTTCACAATGTATATCTCTTATCTCTGTATTAAGAATAAAATTTTTATTTTGATCATTTTGGACAACCTATTAATTTAAATTTTAATAATTGGATCAAAAAATCTAAGTTTATCATAATAATTGCAATTTTCGAAATAAGGTGGGATAGGACCACCTTTACAGCATCTAATTAAAAAATTCCTTTGATTGCATAAAAGAGCTAAGCTTAATAATAAACAAGACAATTTTTGTAGAAATCCCAGAAGATGTATTCCAAAATAGAATCTGATCCATTGGAAAAGAACATCTTGTCTGGTGTGAAGGGTTTCCGTTTTGGTGGTAAAACATTTCTCATTAGTTTTCACCTCTTATTGTAGACACGTAAATAAGTTTTCAATGTCAAAGGTCCAAGTAATAAAAACATGTAGAATTTAGTTAAGAAGTGGCTACGAACCTTTCGGAATCTGTGTGGTTTCTTTTCAAGCCTTTAGCAAATAATAATTTATTGTGAAATTATTTAAAAAGTTCAAAATAGTCATATAGATAGCAAATAGTGTTTTAAAAAATAGAAACAATGTGAAAAACATGTAAAAGTATAAATAAAAAGTGAATAAATAAATCATCACGATGGTATTAAAATATAACATGTGAACAAAAATAACGTATTAAACAAATGTATTACCTGAACATCATATTAAAAATTGGCTTACCTATCGCTTTCCGTTGCAATCTTCATATTGTTTCAAAAGCCCATAACAGACATTTGTACTCGTTCAACGTCTTGTTTATCGTGTACGAGGACAAAAAATATCGTGTGTGGTAAGGGCGACATTGGTCAATACTGTACGAGTATGACCAACTTTTCGCCCTTGCCGCACAATATACTATTTTTAAATTCAGTGCTGTAATATGCGTTATGTAGTATTACGTATGTGTAAATTGATGTACTTGCATAAATATAAAATATAATTAGAATATATAAATTAATAAGAGAAACGTCAAGGAAATTATTTTTTCTACTTGAAAAAATTTTTTATTACATATCATAACACTAGAATAGAGAGATCGCTATATTCGATCCTCTTACATGCCCTTAAGTTTTACACTCGGTTGAACGCAAACAATCGAGTTGAAATATTTTTTTATTATTTCTAAGAAAATAATAATCCTAGATCATCAGGATATTGGAAGCTATTATTATTTCACGTTTTCCTTTTATATTTCATTCCCTTGTTTAAACATTTTCTGAATCTTTATACATCTATGTATTATATATTATATTTGCTATATGTATTTTGAAGGGTCCTTAAAAGTAAGTTACGCAATGTGAAAAGATTTCCAACTGTATTATCCGAAATATAGAGAACAAAAATATTTTTCAAAATTGATTAATCTCGCATTTAATAGAGATTGAAAAATTTCACAAACTGTTATGTATATCAATATTCCAGACAGGTACAGGGATTGCGAGAGATTACACGGGATTAATCAAGATTTCCATATGGATGATATTTCAAATACGCCATTTCCTCATTGGTAAGTGGCCTAACCGGATGGTCGCCGTATATTTTTATTGCCACCATTAGATAAGCTGAAGAAAATAGTCTAAACACTTCACTCTTATTAGCGCGTTTCCTAAATCCAAAGATTTCACGATGCTCGTTTACTTGTACCCAATAATCTTTTTTTGTATAAACATTTTTAAAGGCATTCAATGTACGTATCCTACGACCTGTGTATTCCTCGATTCTTCCGAAATATAGAAGATGACGATCTTCAGGAAACCTAAATTTCTCCCAATGTAATTTCTTCTGCAAAGAAGGGGGAATTCGGATTACAGGAGTAGGAGGTTGAGGTCGAGGTCCGCGAGCAGAAGAAGGTTCGCTTTGCCCGGACTGCAAACTTAATTCTGTAAGAGGAAATAGAAATTGATTAATTCTACAACTTGATAGTATATTGTGCACCTCCCCCTTGATCCATACGACATTTCTTATAGTTTATTTTTTTAGTTAAGTTTTGTCAGAAGCCTGGGAGGAAATTAGCCTCTGGAAGGGAGCTACACTTGAAGGTGGGTTCCGAATCACCAAAGGTGGTAGGAGAATTTTCGTTGGTACCGGCTCAGGAATCGAAATACTTTTTATAACAAATGCATGATTTTTTTTTATAATATCAGTTTAGGAAATTTCTGAACTTTTGAAAGTTTTGGGAACTGACTGAAATTTCGGAAAATATATTTTTATTTTAATACGAGTTTATGAAACTTTTAAACCTCTGAATTTTGTAGGTAATTACGGGAATTTTCGAAATTTTATTTTTATTTTAATATGAAATTAGGAAATTTTTAAAGTTTTGGAGGCGCTGGATAATAACGGAAATTTTTTAAATTTTGATAAAATTTGATAGTGAATAAAAATGTTGAGAAAATTTCAAAAAATGCCAAATGTAGAGAAACTTGAAAAATTTAGAGAAGTTTAAAAAATTTAGAGAAAATTTTGAAATGTAGAGAAATGTTGACATTTTATTTTTTTGAATATGAGTTTAGGAAATTTTCGAACATTTGCAACTTTCGGGTGATTACAGAAATTTTTGAAATTTTATTTTAATTTTAATATGAATTTAGTCAATTTCAAAAAATTTTGGAAGTTTTGGATGATTTCGGAAATTTAATGCAAATTTACCACATTTTTGAGTCAATAATAATTTTAAGAAAATTTTTATATTTTTCGAATCGAGAACAATTTATAAAATTTAGGGAAAATTTGGAAATTTTTCTTTTAATGTGAGTTTAGAATATTTCTGAACATTTGAAACTATTGAGTAATTACGGAAATTTAATTTTTATTTTAATAGGAATTTAGTAAATGTTTAAACTTGTGGAAATTCTGTATAATTACGGAAATTTCTTGCGAATTTATGAAATTTGAAAGTAAATAAAAATCTAGAGTAAATTTAAAAATTATCAAAATCTAGATAAATTAAACGAATTTAGAGAAAATTTTGAAATTTTGGGCAATCACTGAAATTTTATTTTTATTTTAATATGAATTTAGGAAAACTTTCAACTTTTGGAAGTCCTGGATAATTACGGAACTTTTTTAAATTACGATAAAGTTTCATAATAATACAACAATTTTTGAATCTATCTTAGCTTAATATGAGTTTGGGGAATTTTCGAACTTTTGCAACTTTTGCGTAATCACAGAAATTTCTGAAATTTTATGTTGAATTTAGGAAATTTTAAAAAATTTCGAAGTTCCGGATAATTTCGAAAATCTAATGTAAATTTATAAAATTTTATAGTAAATAATAAATTTAATATGAGTTTAGGAAATTGTTGGAAGTTTTGGGTAGTTACGAAAATTTTATTTTTATTCTAATATAAATTTAGGAAATGTTTGATCTTTTGGAATTGCTGGATAATTACGGAAATTTATTGTGAATTCATGAAATATGGTAGTAAATAAAATTTTAAAGATTAAAAAATTTTCCAAATCTAGAGAAATTAATCAAATTTACAGAAAATTTTTATTTTTATTTTAAATATGGGGTATTGGGTACTTACGGAATTTTTTTATAAATTATATTTTTATTTTAATATGAACTGATAAAAAATTGAAAACTTTGGAATTTTTCGATAATTACGGGAATTTGGACTTTTTATTTTAATATGACTTTAGAACATTTTCTAACTTTTGGAAGGTCTGGATAATTACGGAATTTTGTTTAATTTCGATAAAATTTGGTAGTAAATAAAAATTTAGAGAAAATTTAAAAAATTTCTGAATTTAGAGAAACATGAAAATATTGAATTTTTTTTACTTTAATGTGTGTTTAGGAAATTTTTGAACAGTTGGAACATTTGAGTAATTACGGAAATTCTGTTTTGATTTTAATATGAATTTAGTAAATTTTTTAACTTTTGGAAATTTTGGATAAATACGGAAATTTAGTGGGAATTTATTAAATTTCATGGTAAATAATAATTTAGAGAAAATTAGAAAAATTTCCAAATATATAGAAATAAAAAGATTTAGATACAATTTTCAATTTTTTTTGTTTCTATGAGTTGAGAAAACTTTTCAACTTTTGGAAGTTTTGGGTTATTACGGAGATTTTATTTGTATTTTATTATGAATTTAGGACATTTTTGAAGTTTTGGAAGTTTTGCGTAATTATTGGGTAATAAAAATAAATCAGAAAATTAAAAAGTTTCCAAGTCTAGAGAAATAAAAAAAATTTAGAGAAAATGATGATTTTTTTTAATAAGAGTTAAGAAAATTTTTGAGTAATTATGAAAGATTTATTCTAATATGAATTCGGGACATTTTTCAAATTTTGGAAGTTCTGGATAATTATGGAAACTTTTTAAATTGCGATAAAATTTGATGGTAATTCAACATTTTAAAAATGTTCATAAATTTCCAAATCCAGAGAAGTTTTGAAAATTGAAAGGAAATTTTCAAATTTGGATAAATTTTTTTATTTTATTTGCAACTTTTTTGTAATTATAAAAATTTTAATTTTATTTTAATATGAATTTAGGAAATTTTTTTATGATTTGGGCAATTTTTAAAACTTGAAAATTTATGGTA